>CM070504.1:10200001-10409753 GCA_036346375.1 Guadua angustifolia | reverse complement strand
GAAGGTGGACTAACGAGATGGTAATATAAATTGCAAAAAGAGATAAAAATGATTGATTGATTTTTGAGATGGCAGCGGTCCGTTCTTCCTAGCCCCCCTCCCCCGCCATATCTCAATAATGGCCGGTCATTATAGCTAATTATTCTTTCTTGATTTACAACCGGTCATATCTCTCTAAATATGGTGATTATTATAGCAAAATCCCCGATTATTGCTGGTAATTAATAATGCCAATCATTCCTTTTGTGGCGGCGTCCGTTCTTCCTAGCCCCCATATCTCCAATAATGGCGGTCATTATAGCTAATTATTCTTTCTCGATTCTGACGACCATATCTCTCTAAATATGATGGTTATTATAGCAAAATCACGATTATTCTTTGGTAATTAATAATCGGCTAATCATTTCTTTTGTACTCTATATATCTTGTCAGAGTTTTCACAGAATCAATCAAGAGAATTCATTCAAGATCTTCCATGTTGTCTTGCCATGGCAAATGAACTCGACAATGATCAATAAGTGATGGACCGGCGTACATGGCATGAGTCTGCAGAAGCCGGCGCATGATTAGTAATAACTGCGGCGGAAGGACAACGAACGCGATGCCCACGAGTCTTTGTGACCCAGGCCCGGCCGGTTGGGCGTGAACAAAGCATCGACACTTGGCGCGGTTGCCCAGCGACACCGGTGAGATGTCATCGGCGGTGAGAGAGTCATTGGCATGCTCTTTGGAAATAAACGGGTTGATCCAGCTGAACGTCGCGAGAGAGGAACGACGCGGCGGCGCATGGCGTGGCAAGCACTGGTGTTTTCTGGTTCACCTTCATGGGCTCCGGCATCATGGCTGGTGAAGCCAGTGATGGATAGGTACGCCAGAAGTATGGAGACGAGTAGGCCGGTAAAGACGAGAGGGTCATCTGAGGAGCAGCGAACCGTCGATATAGCGGACCACCGCCGAAGCGGAGAAGAGTGCGGTGGCGATCCAGAAGACGCGGAAGTGCAAAGGCTGGGTGGCGACGACGGCCCCTTTCTCCGAGGTGACTGACCACGCGGCCATGGCATAGCGACGAAGTAGGCGATGAGGAAGGTGGACTCCACAGCGTGCGTTGCGGACATGGCGAGAGGAAGAGGAACGCGAGCTGGTAATATAAATCGCAAAAAAGGATAAAAATGATTGATTGATTTTTGAGATTGGTAATATATATTGCTACATATAATATATTTGATTTTAATTCATACCAGAGAAGAAACCATAAAAACATTTGTAATCGGGAGAAATAGATGTTTGATCTTGTAGTATAATTTTCTTTTATTGTTTGACCTTTATATTTCGTTACTAATTTTATTTTTCGTAACAACGCACGGGCATTGGTCTATAAAACTTTAAGACGGAGTGGTATCTGCTGCTTCTGGTTACAATAATAAATCATCTAAATGATTCAAATAGACATTAGGTATATAGCTAAATAGACCTTACCTGATTTAAAAGAAGACCTCTATGATGCTAAAAAAAATCGCGATCACAAGTTGGACAAACAAAAGGAGCCTGGTGGATGGAAAGGACTGGCATGTGGTGCAATGCAAAATACGACCGTTGCAAGCTAAACGGGGAAGAAAGTCGTAAGATAAAGATGAAATCAATCCGTTTTTCCTTTCAATTTACTAATCCACGATTGTTTGGGATCCATTTGTACAGGTTTCTACTCCTATAAAAAAATGACTAAGACATGGATGCATAGCTTCAATCTCAATAGTTTTAATTCGACGTGGTTATCTGCGCGCTTTAGTACTTGATGCATGGCGCTTTACGGGTCAGGACGTCCGCACGCAAGGGATGGGCGGACGCGAAAATCCGGGCCATTGCGCTTGCGCTTGCACCAAGACGATGATGAGCCAGTCGAGCCGGAGCCGTTTCAATCGAGCCGAGCCGCGCGAAAAAAAGACGACGTGGCACGGTCGGCAACACGGGAATTCTTCAAAGTTTAGGAAAAGAGTTATTCGACGTGGTTATCTGCGCGCTTTAGTACTTGATGACGTTGAATTACCCCGTGAGAACGCATGACTAAAATTGTTCCGTGGAAATATCTCCATTGGACCCGATCACCACTGCATTAGTCGATGGCTTTTAGTCAAAATTGCGCAACAGTATAGTAAATTATGATGGATCGTACCGAGCCAACGCAGGGAGGTTTGTAGATCGCTGACCAAAAACTCCCATTAGTTTGATTTGGCCAACACATTCGGCAGTGGAGTATGCAGCACAGCGAAAACAACTGAGCAAATATGCAACAAGCAGGGACGGACATAACAGTATAGTAGGTTGGGCTGTTGCCCCACCTATAATTCAAGGTTTCTTATATCCAGGTGTGTGTATACCGCATAGCCCAATAAATTTGGCTCATAGGTAGGGTATAATCTAACAAATTTATACCTAGATGTGTATATACTTCAAACTTACCCCACCTATAATTTCTTCCTAAGTCACTAGCAACAAGTCAGATCGAGATAGGCCAGTTCAGCTAGCAAGCAACAGAAACCAACCAACAAACAAGAAGCGGGCCAAACCAGAAGACAAACCGCGCGCTTCCAAAAGGTCTTGTTGGGATCTCTCGGCTAACGTCGTCGGGGACGCTGCCGCGAGCAGACGGGCAGGCAGAGGCGCGCGCGTCGGGTCGCCGCCGCGCCGCCGCGCGTACGTGCGTGCGTGCCGCCGCCATCGGTCCTGCGATGATCGCGATCTCCAAACGCGAGTGCGACTTGCGGAGACAGTGTACTGCACGACGTCTAGATACAGATCAGCTGACTGATATTCCCTCTGTTCCTGAACATACGGTTGTCGTTCTAAGTTTTTGCATTTCCACAAGGCTCTTCTGCAAAAGACTGTGTTCTTCTTCTTCATTATGTCTTTTGTGTGATGTGTCTTGCTCGGATTCAGAATAGCAAATGCCATTGGAAAGAGGCAAAGAGGAGGGATATAAAAGAAAAGGAATAGTAAAAAAAATCACCTTAAAATTACGAAATAATATTTGTTTAGAAACAAAATTTAAAAGTTAGAATAACATACGGAGGGGTACTTCTTTTATCGTGTAGGAATGCTTAGCTCTAGAGTTCACTGCTTCAAGAGATTCCCAGCATTAGGTAAGAGCTTTTTTACGGTATACTAAATTCAATATAAACCAACGTTTTTTGCTGTCCCCACGGAGTAACAATCTATCGCTACGACAAAAGGAAGAAAATTAACATGAAAGGTACTGCAGGAATGAAAAAAGCTGATGTGCTGAAAGCACCTAACAGCAATCACAACCCTGTAGTATATATGTAATTAATTGCAGCAAAGTTATGCTCATTGTTAGTTGCGTCATATTAATCAGAACCTTAATACAACTTACCAGCATTTAAAGGAGTACTCCCTCAGGTTGTTGTCACATTACAGGTACATATCATTTTGGGTATCGACATGATCTTTACACGCAATTTTATAATATATTTAGAAAACTCAATAAAAATACTTTTCGATAAGAATCTATACATATTATATTCATATATCGAATCTAGAAATTTCAAAAAATATAGATGGACACAATTTCGAAAGCTTGATTGCGTGTATCATAGAACGACCTGTGTTTATGACTGAAGGGAGTACTATTACTTTGATCACAATTAATCATCAAAACCTGAAGATCTTTAATTAGTCCATATTGCTTCATCGCCAAAAAAAGGGTCCATTGCTAAAGCAGGACTACGTGCCGCATCAAATGAAAGGCATACTTAAAGGCCAAGCAAGAAAAAGAAAAGGAGAATAAAAAATCTCGAAATGGTTATAGATCAATCAATGGTATTGATGGGGTCCTAGAGACTGATGACCGCCCATCCCCCCTCCGCTACATTTTTTAGCAGTTTTTTCTAGTTGACATATCATTGTTGTTTCGCATTGTTGGATTGGAATGCCAGCTCCTACACGCCTTAGGTTTTTTTTTTTTTTGGGAGCAAAAACATTTTGATACTTGCACAGTTGCACTGATTAGGATCAATTGCGTCTGTGTTAAATCTCAAATATTACCAAATTTAGATTTGTGATTACTCTACCATACTCACAGTCACAGGTCACACAGCCTTCTGAACTCTGACCGAATGCGTCATGTGCAATTTATCCTAATGTATATTGCTAGAACGAGTGAATCGCGTTGTTTCTACTTGTAGGATTTACAGGAGTTTGAGATTGACTGGGTGACTTGGTGAGTCTCCTGTTCCATTACACTGCCCTGCAGTCTGCACTCTGCAGCCTAGAAAGTCTTTCATACCACAGATCTGACAGCACAAGAGAAGCACGGAAAGAGGTTGACTCAAGAGCCAAAAGGCATTCGGGTCCCTCCACGCTTTATTCTCCCCCTGCAACGACAAGCAACTTTGTTGTTGTGCTGAAAAACCTACTGTTGGATTGTCATCTGTCTTTCCATTGCCAATGCTGCCACACATGCATGCAGTAGAAAGTTGGTCAACTGGCAATCTGGCATGGCGTGCATCCTTCCAGATCAGTTCCTAGTTCCTACTGGCCAACTGGTGGAGTAGCTAAGTAGATTACTTTGACATGTCATTGATGAGCAGTAGCAGATGATGAAAATTTAGACAGTCTGTTTAAAATGACAGATCGCGTATATGAATTGGGGGCATTGGACCATGCCGTTCTGAAAGGAACAGCTAAGCAGTTCAATGATCGGCCATGGCAGCCATTCTGAGTTTCTGATGGAGATGCAATCTTTCTGACAAAGAAGCATTGCACGGTCTTGCTTTGCGTGGGGAGAAAACAGAAATTTCAGAAAATGACACTCAATTCGTGTGCCTCTACGGATGTGTGTATGACATGTGAGTCCATCTAAGTCACTGATTGTGGGGCCAGAGTGTCAAATACCGAAACATGAATTTTAAAAGATGTTAAAAACTGAAATCTCTAGGGAGAAAACGAGAAGGCCCATCGATTCCTGTCCTCGGCCACGCAGCAACGCGCATCAAATTCTCACTTTTGAACAGGTAGCACAACATAGAACCATACAAAAGTAGGGCAAGAGCAACAGCAAATTACAATCCCGAGAGCAATTCGTGGACAGCAACGTAATAATCACGGCTCTATCAGACAATTACTGTCCCTGAATGCCACAGCAGAACGAACAGGAAATCAAATTGGACAGCCTATACAGTGTTCATGAGATCGCATATGTAAGTTTCGTGTCGGCGCGTTACAAACTGTAATGACACTGAATACAGCACAACTCAATTGAATATCTCTCTGACGAGCCAATCCAAAGTGGGATAAGCAAAGTAGAGGATAAAAAAGGATGGCAGTGCAAACAAAACTGTAACAAGGGCATACAGCACTAGAACTGCAGCACTTGCGGGGACAGCGTATAGAACTATCAGTAGGAATATTATCACAAGTGGAAACTTGGTTGTCAACTGAACGAAGAACGACATCAACTTTTGGAGAGATGCACTGATGTTATCAGCATTGATGGCATTGCCGACAACGCTCCCATCTCTGACAGCGGAGCTTTCAGCTTGTGCAACAGTTCTTCGGTGGTGTTGACTGGAACTTGGGCCACCACTGGAAGTACAAAAGGAATGACGCTCTTCATGGCTAGAGGAATGGAACTTTACTCTCTCGCCATTCATGCTCTCAACCATCCAGAGCAGAAAGTAGTTCTTCCGTGGGAACTTGAGGTTGCCCTTGTATACCAGCCGGAAAGACAACAGGTTGCACCAAGGACATGAGATGAAAAGAGGCAGCTGGATAGGAAGCGTCGGAAACTTGGCAACAGCCCATTGAAGACCCAAAATACAGTTCTTGCACATTGTGTGACCACACCACAGGACATAGGGAATGTTCTCAACAAGGTTGAAGGATTCCCAACATATTGGACATTCAAGGCCTTCCTCTCTATTTGCACACGAAGAAACATCATCATCAGAGCAATCAGGATTAGATAGGCTGCATTTTGAGGGCGGCGCCTTTTTCCTTAAGCTTCCAGCTATGGCATTTGATGCAAAACTCCACATGTTGAATGAGGATGAACTGGTACACTAAATCTGTATAGCAGAGAAATCAGAATGTCTCACAAGCAAACATGACTACAAACTATTAGTGGCCAACCCGTTAGCAGGGTTCACAAAATCGACGAAAACCACTTGAAAATCGGGCGTATCGAGCCAGCTTGGCTTTTGAAACCAGTTGGTAAACTGGGCCAATTCAAATTCAAAAATTTGAGAAATTTAGAAAAAATTATCAAAAAGTGTTAAATTTTTTTTGTGAGATTCTGAGGCAATGCTAATGATGTTGTAAAATTTTCAGATTATTATGAGGCCTCTATATTTTTAAAAAAATTCTGATATTGCTACTGTCTTTGTATATGCTATTCAGTTTTTAATTTTTTAGGCATACTAAATTAAGTCTAATATTTCTGAAAAATTTTGTGTGAGGTATTGAGGCAATGTTAATGATTTTGTAAAATTTTCAGATGATGATCAGACCTGTGTATTTTTTAAAAAATTCTGACAGTGTTACTGTCTTTGTATATGCTCTTCTGTTTTTGATTTTCTAGTGGCACTAAATAAAGTTTAATATTTCCGAAAATTTTAATACATGATCCTTGGGCACTATTTATGGTACCATTAAAATTTAAGAGCATGATCAAGCTTGTAAATTTTTATAGAAATCTGATAGTGTCTCTATTCCTTTTCATTAATTGTTGTTTTTTATTTTCTAGAAGCACTAAATGAATTCAGAAATTGTTGAAATTTCTCTAAGGTGTTTTATAGATTAATTGGGATTTATTCAGATTTTCTACATTTTTTCAATTTTCTTTGGGTGTACCGAAAATCAAATAAAATTGCTCAAAAATTGGTACAATCTGTCGGTTTTCTCTTCTTCTTCTTTTTGTCATTGTTTAACCGTTGAGTTCAAAATTTTGACTTCGAACTTCTTCGGTTTATATCGATTTTTGACCAGTATTTGCCATTTTCAAAAATAAAAAATCATTCAAAAATTCGATATCGTGAACTCTGCCTATTAGACATATAAGTTGCTCCAGTAAAACTAATCACTATTATTTTACAATGAGTAAAAAAATTGCAAGTACAAAATGCTCTCACGAATAATAAAGAAAAGGCAATAGATGCAAGTTGCATAATATCCTACACTTTTTAACAGATATAAAAGCCAAAAAATCTAAACATACCAAGTAAATGAGCAATTGATCAGGCAATGAATCAAAATTAACTAGGCAATCATGTTGTCTGATTTTTAAAACAGTAATATAGCTTCACAGTGCATTAGCAATCGTGCAGAAGGAAAAATGCAAAATTAGTTGGGAAAATAAATGAGCAAAAGCTGTGGGCTTTCTTTTTTTTCCCAAAAGAAGGTAAGGAACCCAACAAGAAACAATCCACGCTTCAAGGATATGATAGACAAAGTTCTTATTGCTGGTTCCTGTTACTCTTTTAAAGGAACAGTTACCACAAAGGAACCATGCCTAGTTCTACATAAGAATTTTGTAGACAAACTTAAAAGCATGTTATCATGAAATGAACTGCACTGATGGTCAAAATGGTTAATTATCATTTTGTAACATGTACACTAGAATAGATTGATCAAGAATTCCAAAAACATATCTCTACTATTTCTAATTACGAGTTAATGGCGGTGGTCCGTTCTCCTTCACCCTCTGGCATACCCACGAAACGGAGAAAGTTTTAATTCGGTTGGATATACATGTATGTGCGATCTGCGGTGTATCAGACTCTTATCTCAATCAGCCGATTGTATTTCCAAATACTGTGGGGCTGTTTGGTTGCTTGCATGCACAGAGATTTGCATCCATAGATGCAGAATTTTGCTTTTTTCTTGTGTTTGGTTGCTTGCATTTAGTTTTGAGCTGGCTCTCTGGATGCAAGATTCTTCATGCAACCTGGCTCTGGAATCGTAGAAAGTGGGCGTATCTCGGATGCAACATATGGCAACCTCGTGTTCGCGCAAGGGCCACTTGTTAGCCACAATATCAAACCATGCATGGGGTGCCACGTGGATACGTAAGTTTCCTTTTATTTTTGTTTATATCTTTTGATTAGCATCTCCGATTCTGAACCGATTTCAAAAATGGGTTCACGATATTTTTCAAACAAAACTAGAACACACTTGCTATATAAATTTTAAAATATTTAAATTTTAAAATACCTACCTACTAAATACTCAACCAAATCTAGTCTCTGCATCAGTAGCATCCGTATCCGTCGGCTGGTTGTTGAGTTGAGCAGGCCAGTTCATGAGAAAGCAACCAAACAGCCCCTGTATGGTCACAAAACGGAGAATGTTTTAATTCGGTTGGATATGTATGCATGTGCGATCTGCGACGTATCAAACCCTTATCTCAATCAGCCAATTCTATTTCCAAATATTGTATAGCTACTGTACGGCCAATTTTTTTTCATATACTGCACGCATACAGTTTCTGAGTTATTATGTGCCTTTGAGTTGCCATATGTATCCTTGCCATTAAATATTTACTTGCATGTGTAGATAAGATCGTTTTTTTTTCTTTTTATCTAACACGTATGGACTTGATTTGGTAACCAACGGATGTGCTGCGACCATGTATGTATAACTAAATAAGTTTATTATCTCTACCTCTACTAATTCTAATTAGAAGTTGGTGGTGGTACGTCCGTTCTCCACCCTCACCCCGACACGTGTGCATACCCGTGTGGTTGAGTGGGAAGCGGGCAGTGGCCACCTTGGTAAATTGGATTGGATCATCCCGTCGCAGAAGGTAAATGAATATGCATGACTCATTTATTGCTTTTCTTTTCTTTCATTGATCTGGCATTCGAATCGGCGACGATTGCTCCCGGTGCTTTTTGGATTGGATTGATCGATTCCCTTCCGAAGGAAGCAGAGTTTCGATTCATGGAGTTAGGTCTCTTCTCGCTTCTTTCTATTTTGTTGCCTTCCTTATTCGACAATTTCTTAATTTGGATTCCATATATATCTCCTCGGTTGTTGAATCTATATAACCCCACCGCTTCTTGCCTCTCTTGCAGATGTGTTGAGCTTATTCGTTGAGCGGAGGTAATGGACGATCTTCCTGATCTCGTCGATGCAAAGACGAGGTAGGTCGTCGATGGTGGCGGCGAGATAGGTTAGCGGCGTTCTTTGAAGCTTCGCCGATGGATGATGTCAATAGGTTGAGGGAGGCGCTTGCGGGAGGAGGTGAGAAGGCGGTGGATAGGGTGGGGCTATGGGATGGCCAAAGCAAAGCGTACGAGCCACGCACGCCGTTGATGGTGGCAGCCACATACGGATGACGCCTACCTCTTAAACGCCTTTCCGTCCATGGAGCAGCAGGTGATGCCTTTCTCGGTCGATCGATCAATCTTGAATTATAGTGTTACAAATTTACAATTCTAAGTGATGTGATGTTATTATTTAAGTTTATGAAATTAAAGTTAATTTTAAGTTCGAGTTTGTAAACATGTGCTTGGAATTTGTATGCTTCAATGAATTGATTTAAGCATCTAACCATTGCACATTCAAAGTGAACATTATTATTCAGACAAGATTAGTGCTCTTTGCAAATAAATTTTTTATTGTAAATTGAGTTTTCGTTGCAACGCACAAGCACATAGCTATTTAGAAAACAGGGGAGATAGACTTTGGGTTCTGTGAGACCACGTTAGCTTACTGCCCATTAATGGAAAAAGGATACTGTGACTACAAAGTCTACATAGGGCTCACACATCATTTCATATTTTTCGTAAGTTGCACCGTGAAGAAACCACTGAACACTCCTTTGAAACGTTAAGAAAAAAAATGCAGGTTTATGAGTCTAGTTGAACCCTACAAGATTTTTAAATTCAATAACACCTAAGTTGTGTTAATATACCAAAAGTGAGCTGTTGTAATGCATCACAACAGATATAAAACTATTCATAAGCTACGGTGTGCTTTCTTGTTGTCCGCCAACTTGGAAAACAACCATTCGCATCATGACATGTTCACAATCATATAGTCAACCTCAGTGCTGTTTAGATAAGTGAGGTTATGCTATGCCCTACCCTCTTGAAAATTTGAACAGACATGATTAAAAATCTAAAACAGTCCTCCAGGTGCATTTGAAAAGAGCCAAATCAAGATCCACAATCTGTTCTACCGTGATATTACCATGGGATTACAACATATATGCCACGATATTATCCGGTCTAGTGGTTGGCTGGATGCTCCTCAGCTTCCATCACCAGCATCAGTCAATATTTGCCGCCGCAACCTCGCCGCCGCACTAGTGACCACCAGTCCCATTGTTGCTGCCTAAAGTCTGAAACTTTAACCTACCCCATCCTAACCAATGCCCTCTCATGTCGCTCCCTTGCCTGTGCGCAACAAGGTATCCGCTCCCTTGAGCCGGCCCCAATGACAGCTAGATCACCGCACCGTCCAGGATGCAAATCATCTCGTATTTCTCGTTGTGTAATGTCGCGAGAGTCGAGGATACAGGGGACATGGCTATGCAGAAGTTTAACACGTATCTAGGGAAAAAAAATCAAAGTTCAAACGTTTCGCATCCACACACCCATGGAAATTTTCAAATCGGGGAGGTCTCCATTCCTAGTTCCCTACTCCCGCCGGGGATCGAAAGCCACAATTCAACCAGAGCAACTCGAGCACGCGGCCTAGCAACGACAGATTCCCAACCAGTGCCAACGCGCGGGCAGGAATTACTCTCGAATCAGGCAGATTACTCGACGATTAGGGGGAAGCTGGAGGAAGAAGCGGCTTACCAGCAGCAACCCGGATCTCTAGCAGGGAAGGGGTAGGGGGGAACTCCACGGGAGACCGCGTCCGGTTTTTGGGGAGGCGATGGTCATGTCGGCAACGGCCGCCGCGTCGGGGGGTGGTCGGAGTGGGGAGTGGTGGATTGGTTTGGGGGTCGGGTCGAACGGTTGGGGGGTGGGGGTGGCGGCGAGCTGTACCCGCTGTCCACTGATGTTTTCTTCTCCCATTTGCGTAACTGCACTCGTGGAGTGTGGTTGATCTGGACCGGTCGTTCTGTTGGATGGCTTGGATGAAGCCAAGTGTGCGTCTAGAGAGAAAAGTGTTTAACTAAGGTGAGTTCAGTTTTAGAGTCACTAGCAACCTCAAAAAAATTATAGTTTTCGGAGTAACTAGTGGTAACTGGTACAGACGTGTCCGTCTATTTGTCCAGCTGCTGTAGCTGATTTCTAACTTTGTGCTTAAAGAATGTGTCGAGTATAGAAAGCCCTGTCGTAGAACTTCCTTCCATCCAGAAGAACAGAGGTGTCACGCGATATCATTGCCCTTGAAAGAATGTGTCAGATCAAAATCATGTACCTCCCCTTGATAAATCGACGGCTGATAGAGCATGAAGATATACCCTGAACCTGAACTGTGGTAGACAAGGTGGTACCGGCAGGGCCGGTCCTGACATTCTGGAGGCTCGGGGCGAAAACTTATATGGAGGTCCTATCCATCTCCTCATATATATATATAGGTCTATGTGTGTGTGTATATATATATAGTCTTATAAACGCATATCGTTGAAGAAACTAATATTCGATGCATAAAAATTACTTCTATAGAACACTTTAAAGTTTATGAAATGCCAAATGTAAATTGTAATTATAAATACTTACACTACACGATCGATGAAGACATTAGACATAAGCGGATGAATCTGAGACACTACGATGAGAAAAATAAATCGTGGTAGTAGCGGATAGATATAGCAAACTACTAAACTAGCAAATGTAAGAATATCTGAATTTGGTTGCTTTACGGCTTTACGCAAATAGCTAGGTACTACAGTACTTCTTTGTGATTCGATGATTGCATGAAGTTGAATATACTAATAAATTACTAATAAGGATTAGGGATAGAGAATAGAGATTAGAAAATAGAAGTTTAGAAAGGGCGTCTTACTCTCTTTTTCTGGGACTGGGAGACGCCGAGACGGAAGAAATTAGAAAGGGCGGAACATGAAGCCGCAAAGCGGCAGCGTTCGGCGAAAGCGAACTTGCGAGTTGCAACTGCGATCGGAGGTGGCGACTGACGGGCGTGAGGGCATCGGGACTCAGGAACTCGCCAACTCGGGGGCCGGGGCGCGACGATTCGATTCTTGCTCTGGACTCACGTAGTCACGCCCGTAGCACAAACAGCGTCTGGCGGCCTCGCCGACCGTTCGTTCGTTCATGCATGCATGCATGCGACATCAGGCGATGTCTTGGTGAGGCCGGGCCAAATTGCCAAAAGAAAAGCTCATGTCTTTATTGCTCTGATGCTCATAGCTACAGGCCGGAAGAACTTACTACCAGGGGGGCCCATGACGTGTTGGGGGCTCTGGCGGCCCACCCCGCCAGGCGCGGCCAGTACCGATCGTTCTGTTTGTCTTGATCGCCACCGAGGCGATTCAGCAGTTTGGTAGCTTGAAATCACGCTCTATCTACAATTTACAAGATTTCTTATATCTATGTGTGTATATACTGTATAGTCTAACAAATTTGGCTCATAGATAGAGCATAGTCCAACAAATTTATACTCATGTGTGTGTATACTTCAAACTTACTTCATCTGTAATTTCTTTCTGGATCTGTCACTGTCTGCGGCTATCCGATGCTTCTTCACACAAGTGCCGCTCTCTTGCTATGGAACTACTACTGGTAATGGCGTGGAGGATCAGCTAGATGGTAGCATGCTACACCGACAAAGGGTACGGTAGCAACGTGAAACAAAGCAGGATCTCAGCACCGACGAGAGCCGCCGAGTGAGCCTCCCAAAACAGAAATCATCGTTTTATCTACTTATCTAATCCACTGTATTTTTTAAAGCAAAGCTATCTTTCTTATGTATTTGCAAAGATAATCTCCCCCTACAGTAGATGACACAACAGGTTACATATGTCCACTATCATGCCCGTGGAGTACAAGAAGTGACCAAAGCCTTTTGCAATGCGAGAGAACGCCGTGCCACCAAAACCACAGGATGGTACCTTTTGCACTACCTAAGGGCACAACGTGCCGTATTCACCACGCACTCTTGCGCTCAGTTGCCCGCTCACCACACTTACAGTTACAAGTCTTCATCTGAAACTCACAATCTCTCTTTTTGAACCAATCTATAAAACTTGCTATTAGGGGTGTAAACAAGTTGAGTTTAAACGAGCCCAGAGCTAGAGTTTAGCTCAAAAAAGCCAGGGCAAGCACACATCTATACTAATATATAAAGCGACACTTGGTGGCGCGATGCGGCTTCGTAGGCCCCACAATCGAACTCGATGTCTCGCGATGCATCCTCCACGCCCGCACGGTCGCGCATGGAAAGGTCGGCGATCGAGTCTGCGGCGCATTTCCCTCCGCGATCTCTCGCGCCTCGCTCCCATGCCTTCCCTCGCCCAATGTGCCCGGCCAATGTCTTCTGCGCTTAAACCCTAATCACGCTCCGCGCCGCCATCCACGCCCCCGCGCGCCATCCACGCTTCGCGCCGCCCCCTCAAACCCTAATCCCACGTGCGGCGCAAACGGGAACCACGACGACGCGGTACGGCGGCAATCCGCGCGGGAGATCGCCATCCTCCGCACGGCCGAGCACCCGCCGCACCCCAAACCCTAATCCCACGCTCCGCGCCGCCATCCACGCCCCCGCGCGCCATCCACGCTTCGCGCCCCTCAAACCCTAATCCCGCAGCGGCAAGCAGGAACCACGACGACAGCAGCGATGCGGCGGTCGCGCGGAGATCGCCATCCTCCGCGGTCGAGCACCGGCCGTGGTCGGTCTCCGCAGCATGTCTGGCCTTGGCGGAGCTCGAATCTGCTCAAGTACATGGGCGGGATCCTCGGCAATGCCGTATCACCGCAAAGCCCTTCCTCGCCGACGTCGCGCGCCAGTGCTCTCGGCATCGCCTACCTCCACCGCCTTCTTCTTCTTGCCTAAAAAGCGATTTTTTTTTGTTTTTAGGGTGATTTCTCTGGTATTCTTTGTAGTGGCTCTTGTAGTTTCATGGCTTTGTGCGGTTAAGTTTTCAATTGTGGGAGTTTGGAGATCTACTCTGTGTGGTAGATATCGAAAGTTGTGATCTTTGCTCTGTTGGAGTTCTTGCATTTTTGCGGTGTTGGAATCCATTGTAGGAGATCAATTAATCGAATTGTGTTTCCTTTTCCCTTGCGGGGACATCGGCGTGCCGGAGAAACTCTCTTGCCAAAATGCGGCCATTCTCCGATCACGATCTTCTCATCGCGAGTGAATGATGGTATCTGCGGTGAGAGGCTAATTGATGTCATTTTTTTGTTTCATTGCTTACTTATTTTGTGGCGAAGGTACACATCGACAAGACTAAGCGAGAAACACCGCGAGCTCTTGTTCCATAGGCCGTAGTGCTGTTGGAAATCTGAAATGTTATTCTAATTCCCCTACTTGTTCCTCATTGCCTTCTAGATTCTTTGTGATGGGAGTGATGAATATGATATAACGTCACTTGTAAGAATCGTCTTTGGGAGGTGGCAAGTCGGCAAGGAGAAGTTGAAGAAGAAAGTAGCTACATATAAAAGGGGTGTCGTTATTTGGAGTCGGGAAGTTGAAAGGTCAAAAGAGGCATTTGCTAAAGATGAAGCAGAGTTAGGAAAACTGAAGGGTGAAGAGAAAATACTCCAAGGGCTTGTTGACAAGCTCAAAGGTGCGTTCTTCGTAACTACTGGTCATTTGCCAAAGAGCGATATATCAAGCAAATGTTGTTGAAGATGTACTTTTCAGCTTTTATGTTAAAGTAAGGCTTTCTATACTTAGCAGAGCAAAAGAGATTAATAGAAAGGCGGAGGAAGAGGGCGCTTAAGAAAAGAAGGAAGAAAAAGAATGAAAGAAGAAGCGAAAAAACAAAGCTGGCGATGAAAAAAACCAGGATGCCTCTCAAGAAGTAGATTCTGAGGAAACTAATGGGGGTGTTCAGGAAGATGAAAGCAAGGTTGGCATTTCTTTCTATATATTGGTTAACCTCCTGCCCACCTTTTCCTATGTTGATTACTGTCACCTCAGTTTGAAAAACTCATCATCCTCATCCATAATATCTGAAATTGACTTAAGTTGGGTGTTAGCATGTTGACCATGTCTAATATGATGGTAGCTTTGTACTTATTAAGTTATTATACTTGGGAGTGAACCACCGCCCTTCAGATGATTCTAATGCATTTACTCCTCAAACATTCACATAAGTAACGTAGAAATCAATGTTTCTTGTAGCTTTTATAATTCCTCCATCATTGAGCATGTCCACTAATAAAGTAAAACCTTCAATTGTTGGTTTAGTTCTAGGGTTTTGGGCTAGATAAACCGAATTATTAACCACCATCTGGTTGCAGATGTGAATGTCATATGCATATCTCTACTACTATAATGCAACAGTTGGTGGCAGCGGTACGGCCTCCCGTGGACCCACCCAACAGGAGCGGAGCTGGGCCTCGGGCCAGGCCCAGCAAAATTAGCGTAGCACTCGTAACCCTCGTGACTGCCGACTACGCTCGCGTCCTCGTGACCTCACCCAAATTCCTCGCGACCGGCCTTGAGCGACAGCAAACCGGCTTCGGCGCTCGGCCTCCGGTCCGCCCGGCGCCCGGCAACCAGCTCTTGGCCCGCGTCCTTGCGATCCCGATGGCGGCGCCCGACTTCGCGCATCCGCGGCGCCTCGGCCTCCCACCGCTCCGGCGAAAAAGCCGCCGCCGATCGGCGTTCGGCCTCCGCCGCGCGTGCGCCGGGCGAAAACGCCAGCCGCGCCGCCGCTCCGCCACAGTACTTTCGGCTGCTCGGCGCCTCCCTCCGTCAAGCGTGCCCGGTATGCTCGACAAGCGTGTCGGGCGGTTCGGCAGCGTTGCCTCGGATTCCCATCGCCATGGCGGCGCCGCCTTCTCCGTCGTCATCGTCGCGGAGATTGATGTCTAGAGATCACCGGCGGCCGGAGGCGACCACGAGCATCACCGTCAAGGTGCAGCGTCATCTCATCTGTGTGTCCCCCTCTCCGATGCTCTGAAGCTTGGCGTTTCTTCGCCGCTCCCCACAAAGATAAGAGAAACACAAGCAAAATTTGGAAAAAGCTGTCTTTGCGAAATGGCTTCTTTTAGGTTGGGATCGCCATCAAGATCCTTGTTTACAATTGTGGTCTCATTTCTAGGTGTAGAAATTGGGTTGGATCGTGGGGAGCGAACTCGGTCGAAATTACTGGCGAGAAAGAGGCGAATCGACAAATTTATCTATGGAATTTTACCTATCTTTGAAAGCGAGCTATGGGTTTTCACGCACTTCACTTGTCTTCATATATTTGGTTGCATTCCACGGCGGTGTTGCCTCAACATACTCTGTGTCTTGCAAGCTGCACATCCGTCTTAAACCCTATCTCTGGGCCTAATAAGCCTTCTTAGTATGACTATGCCTTATAATAGGTAGGTTGGATTACACTTTTGCCTTCTCTGAAAACCATCTATCTTGTACATGTTCCTTTTTGAGGCAATTGCTTAGTATGGTGAAGAAACATTCACATTTGATTGGGTGGGCGGTTGTTGATCTTTGAAGATGATGTATCCGATGTGGGAATGGATGATGAATTCGGTGTGAAATGCTTGATCTTTTCTTTGTCTTGTGGTAGGGTGTCAAAGAAAGGAAGAGGATGACCTTGTCTTCTTTGTTAATAATATGGTACCTTTTAGTCTGTTTTTTTCATTCCCCTTGCTTTTAGCTTGATAATAGGTTGTCGTTCTATGCTAAATGCACCTCACCGTTTGATGTTCTTTGCGTGTTGATCGAAATTGCATAGTTATGGGTTCAATGATAACATGGAAGATCCACCTCCCTTTTTGTGCGGAGATGGGCTCCTCGGTAAATGAAGCGAGGTGAATCTTTTTACTCTAGATCGACTAATCGTAACATTCTCTCCATAGTAGAATCAAGGAATTTTTCATATTTCTTTCTTTCTTTTTTGGGTATTTACGTATCATGTGTTGTGGAGTTAATGCAGTTGAGACTATAACAAGATTTGCGCTTACAATAAATAACTAAACACTCAAGGGTTTGATCTTTTTACCATGATGGTTATCTTGAGTTAACTTTCTCACTTTACGTAAAGATTCATATTTTTCATGAAATGATGAGCACTAGATGATCATTTGTACTTGTATGGTTTTGCATTTGCATGAGGGTGGTATATGTAATTTTTATCTATGCATTTTCAACTTTGTGTCTCTTTTCTTTGCACCAATGAGCAGTTAAGATCAAGCATGTTCTTGAGATCTTTGAAGCTTAAGATCAAGCATGTTCTTAAGGAACAAGGAGCATGTTGAGTGGGTATGCCATATTTCAACTTCACAGTTTATAGTTGTGTTATATTGATTTGTCCCCAAAATTTTGAAATTTGTTATCTTTGTTAACCCTCTTTTATATGTTCGGCCTTGTTTGATGTATAGGATATTAAACTTTGGGATGAGAATGAGTGTTGAAATTAAGATCGAAAAAAGATCTATTCTCTATTTGACTTTGCAATAAAGTAGTAGTAGGATGTTAGCAGATTATTCCCATTTTCCTTTCAATTAATCAATATCGGGATTAGGGAGTGTTGAAAAGGAGATATCAGGTATATTTGCATGTGCTTGTTATCTCAACCTTGATTGAACTTTTACATCTTCAGATCCTTTTTCTTCTCTTGTTCAGTTCTTATTGCGTAGCATGATCAGGACACAAGCATTTACATGTTGCTTTCTTTGATTGAATAACAATTTTGTTTAGCTCTCCACCACTCGCTTACAAGATCTGATCAGAGCATTGTCTTGGGGGAAAGCTAGCATCCATCCATGTTAATAGTTGTTAGCTCTGTATATTAGTTTCTCTTTTCATATTTAACATGCATCTTCTCACATAAGTCATTTTTATCAAAAATTATTTCACAATTTTGTGCTTCTAATGCTTGATGCTGCGATTCTTAACTGAGCCTGGCAACACTGTTGGAATCCTCACCATCACCATCACCACCTCCTCCTCCTCCTCTTCAGGAGCTGAAGGTCATGGTGCGGCGCGGGAGTAGGAGGAGGCATTCCTTCGATGGAGGAGGAAGAAGCCACACGTGACGCGCGCGGCGAGCGAGACCTTCGATCCGGTGACCTCGCCCCCTCCAAACCAGTTCCATTCCTTCCTCGAATGTGCGACTTTTTTCTGTTCTCTGGGATGTTGGAATTGATTGGATTTTCGGACCTATTCGGGATCTGGCAGAATCGATCCACGCCATCTTCAAGTGGTGTGGGCCGCCGTGACCCAGAGAGGCGGCGACGAAGGTCATCGGCGTCGAGGTGATTCGGTGGTCCAATCCGGACCCGACCAGATACTTGATCTTTGTCCGTTCTGGTCATACCCCCAACACAATGTTTCATATTCTTCTTTGTTATGTTCTATATCGATGACCATAATGTTTTCTTTTCTAATTAGCGACTGTTGCGGAGGCGTCAAGGAGAATTGAGTACCAGCGTAAGCAGTGCTTTTGCTATACTAGGATAAAGGCTTTGTGTGTTTACATTGTTACATACTTGGGACAGATGATGTTTCTGCATGCGATTACCTAATTCGTATGGAAGAGCTTGTACTTGTGCATCTGTTGGTGTTTAGTCTTTGTCAAATGGCATCGATTAGCATTCACAATGATCCTTTCCAATTTCTCCCCATTGTTTAATCTCTAACTTAGCATATTTTGTACATGTTTTCTCGATGATAAACCATTTTCTTCGCATTCTTTTAAGGAAATTCACAGTAAAGGAGCTTTGTTTGACTCCTCTATACACCTCATTTTGATTGTTATGGTTACAGTAGCTTGAAAGAAGCAGTTAAAGTATCTTGATCTTGGAGGAAGCATCTATATGGAAAGAGGACATACCTCCTAGAACATCGTTATGGTTACTTGTCAAGAACTTTAGCGCTCAATGGCACCGACCAAAGAAGTACGATGTCTAGGAAAGCCAACCGATATTCGATCCTCAATTTTGTGGGGCATCTTGTTGTACACCCTTTTTGTTTCTTGTACTACATCTTGTTGGCAATCTTGTTGTTGATTTCATTTTCAGTTCTTTTATGTTTCTTTGTGGATTATTCTTACGTTAGTGAGAACCCTCTTTTCGAGAGTTGGCTATTACTTGGATGAGGCACGAAGTTTGGAGGAGCTACCAAAGCGTCTTTGTAATCCTTGGAGGCGGGTATGGGGCTCTGACATAATTATGAACCATGTATCGTGCTTCCATTACCAATTCTTTCCGACTTATGTGCTGTTCATGTGGTGTGTATGTTGCGATATATTCTTTGTTGAATTTGCTTCTATCTGGAGAGGGATGGGTGCAAAAGTGGACTTGTTTTACGAAAAGAACTTCCTCTAAGGTATTTACTTTAAGTTATGCGCATTGTAACTACAAAATATTTCAAATTGTTTACCCAAACAATGTACTCTTGAGTTTGAGAAGAGTATTTATGTAGCTTCTACAATTGCCAATTTTATGTCACACTAACATGTAGATAAAGTTGTTAGCGTGAGTTTCTTGTTTAAGTTGAGGTTTCAATCATGTACCACTTTAGTTCACCTTTGGGTTTTTAATCATCTTGGTTCGTGCCAATCACGGTCTTTGAATAACTTTTAAATCTGTTCATTCTATACAGTGGTTTAATCTTGAACATTCTTAACATTAGTGGTTTAGAACAATGTAGATGCCCAGCCTATGTTTTTTTGTGTTCATTCAATAGTGGGAGATGCTTTTGGTAGGAATCTTGTCCAGATCATGTGAGATCAACAGAGCGGCTGGCATGTTCATAAGAGGTGAGCTTACTGAGAAAAAGGATAATTAGTCCAATGAGAGTTTACTTGAAATGTTTCCATAGTTGGATTATTGTAATAATGAGAGTGTTTGTTGGTTTTGGATTCCCTGTATGTTGAGAACAGCATTAATGACAAGTTCAGTGCTTGAGTATTATGATGTGATTCTGTCATGAGTTGTTCAATGACATAGTGTGCAAGCATAGGCTTTCCTGACAATCTGTTACATAGATGAAATCAATTTGATGGAGTTCATGAATTTTTTATCGCAAATTGAGTTCATGAATAGTAAGGGAAATGCGTTGTTTCTTTGATTTTGTGCGGTGTTTCAATGACTCTGCGTTTTTCGCAAGAACAAAAGTAAATGAGCTGCCTCATGATATATTGACCCCAGTAACATTGTTTTTTCTTGAAAGAGGGTATCTTATTTACTATTCTCTGTATTTGTATATAAGTAATACTTATGTATATATAAATTTTACAAAAAATACATTGTAACGTCAGGGCTCCAAGTTGCAAAATTAGATATAATTTTAAATTGAGTTAGTAACAAAGTGTGGGCCATTTGTATGCTTCAATGATTGCACATTCGAGTGAATTGTATGAAGTGTACAAATATTATTGGTCAAAATATGAGTTTTCATGCGTAGCTCATGACTATGTAAGATAAAAGTGATGTTCGTTGTTCGGTTTTGTATCACTTTTGATGATATGTGTCACTCTCTTTTGGTATTTCGTTGCAACGCACGGGCAACTGACTAGTTTACATAATACTTGAGTAAGCTCAAGCCCAACTCCAAAAAAGATTGGCAACTATATATTAACATAATATCTTCAACAAAAGGTTGGGCAAAGCTTGAGTTTGGCTACAAAAGCTCAGCAACTAGATTTTAACATTGTAAATGTTGGAGATAACTCAATATCTCTAACTATCATATCTTTTAGTTCTCTTCAAATAGATTGTTAGTCCAAATTGCCTACAATTAGGATTTTTTGGCTATATATGCCAACCCCCTGTGTTTGTAATCTTTGAAACAGATAGTAGAATATTTCCTATGGTTTTTTCTCGTAAGGATTTTCCAAATTAAATTCTTGTCTCGTGCTATCCCTAACAAATGGTATCAGAGCCCTAACAAGTGATATCAGAGCCTACGGTTCATATCAATCTGACGGCAACCGCACGGCAACAGAAGGATCCACTGTCGACCGACATCTCCACGACGGTCTCTATCATGACCACGCACTGCCATCAACACGATCACTCCTGCCATGGCCGGCGACCGTCCTGCCTTCGGCCTTCATCGGCCTGCACGGCATATGAAGAATAACTAGCAATAATAGCGTGCTACGCTGCGCCGTCGATAGGACCCATCGGCGAACCCATGGGCTGCTATAAATCTTCGATGAAATCTGTGTGTTTTTTAGAAAATAGAAAATTTGGTCGAATTTTCGATCTTCGTATTTTTTAAATAAAATGGGTCGGTAGGATCCGTTGGCGAATCTATGGGCTGTTATAAACCTTCGACGAATCCGCGTTTTTTTAGAAAACCACGGCTAGGATCTGTCGGTAAATTGATAAGTTGCTATAAACCTTCGACGAATCTGTGTTTTTTTGGTAACGAAAACAATTTTTCCGGGAAAAACGGAGAAAGGACCTAGACGGACCCGTCGGCAAATCGATAAGTTGCTATAAACCTTCGACGAATCTGTGTTTTTTTGGTGATGAAAACATTTTTTCCGGGTTTTTTTGGTGACGAAAACATTTTTTCCGGGAAAAACGGAGAAAGGATCTAGATGTAAGAAGCAGGGGCCTGTTTGTTATTTTTTTGGACCTGTTCGCTATTCTGAAAAATTAGAAAAGGGCTTATTCACGATTTGAACTTAACGGGAGATTTTTCCGTAAAATACCGTGCTAGGGACCCAAACGTGATGAAAAAAAATATCTTCGTCTCACAAAAAATCGCGAAGGACCTATTTGTAATCCGGAAGGACCTATCCGTAATTCGAAGAAATAGAGGGGCTTTTTTGAAAAAAACGGCTCGGAGGACACGTGGATGAGGTGAGCTCTCGGCATCCCTTGCGCTATAATGGGTGCAACCATTGGGATGTGTCGGTGTTTCGAGAATCGGCAAGTAAATTTGTAGGTCTAGAGGGGCTACGCGCTCCCGCTCCTTGAATGGTTAGACCGAAAGAAAGAAGGTCCAAGATTTATACTGGTTCGGGCAGAACGTCCCTACTCCAGTTCGTGAGGTGGTCGGGTGTTATTGATTCTGGTGTATCCGTCGTGTTACAAGCGAGGGCTGAGCTCGGACTCAGAGCGCCTTGTGTACAAGGGTCGCCGGGAGTGGCTGCGGGCGTGATTCGGGAGTGCTATGTTCGACTGCCTACCCCCCCTCCTTCTCCCGTTTCGAAGGGCCATGCTTCCCCTTATATAGCCTGGGGAGGCGGGTTACGCGGAGGTTACACGAGAGTGTGTAAAAGGAAAAAATGGATGGGGCTCCTCGCTGGAGTCCGGTCTTTTGCCTCGGTGTGCAGTTCTTGGACTTGACCTTTGACGGTAGCCGCGCGTCTGTCTTGGGTTGGTGGTGTTGGTGGTGGTGTGTTTGAGACGGCAGCTCGGTCCGTTCCTCCGGAAGCGACGTACGCTCTCTGCTTGCGTCAGTCTTGACGTCGAGGGCGTCAGCCTTCAGGGACCGTCTTGAGAAGGCGCGTAGCGTCCCGTCCCTGCTCGATCGTGACGAATTGCCGCATCAGCCAGTTTAGGTGACCAGTAGAAGCCGGTTTCCGACGATTTGACGTCTGCTTCTCGGTGAAGATGATCCGAGCTTGTTCGGGTCGCCGATCGATCCGACCGTTGGTCGGGCCACCGGTCGTTGTTGCCGTGTCCGTGGGGCGTCGGTCTGTAAGCGCTTAGGTCGGACCGCTTCGGGCTTGGTCGGAACCGAAGGTCCTCGCGTAAATGGTCGATTGACCTTCCACCGCCGTGAGTCTTTGCTCGAAGGACGTCCGACTTATTGCGTCGGTCGGGCCCCCCTTCGGAGCTGGATTGGTCGGAAGTCGTGGGCCTCCGAGCAGGGCTTCTTGTTTGAGGCTCAGGCGCGGTGGCGGCCCATATGTTTCTCCTGGGCCGCTGGGGATACCTATGTCCCGGGTATTTGTCAGGATGTGGTAAGTCGAGCAATAACCACATTATTTGAGCTCGAGCTCAGTAGACTCATAAGCTTGGGTCTAAACTCAAACTCGGTTCATTTGAAGTTTGAATCGAGCCTAGAACGAACAGACGAGTAGCTTATCGAGCTTGATCTTTTTTTAGTGACCTACTTGCGATCAATAAATGATTACGCCGTTACAGCGCGCTGCTTTGATCCCTTCTCCTGTCGAGTATCAAACATCGCCGCTGGCGAGAAGAAGAATTTGCAGAGACAGAGATCTCAAAGTGCTGGCCTGGAGTGCACCAATCCATGTAGGGTGAAAGCGGTATCGGTAATTCCTGAAATTCGAAACCGTTTTCAAAATTTTTCAACCGGACGTGTCGGTATCGGTAATTTTCGAATCGGTAATTTTGTCGGAACGATACTTGATAGCGGTTTTGATCGGTTCGACCGTTTCCTTCGATATCCGGAAAAAATCGGTAAATTCCGTCGGTAATTACCGGAATTATTCGACCCACAAATCACTCCTTCGGTCACTAAAACGCCCATAACTTTTTACTCCGAACTCCGATTTAGGTGATTTTGGACTCTATCTGAAGCTTATCACGAGGGCTACAATCTTCACCCATTTTCATGATTTAACCAATCATAGATATTTTTAAATATCATAAAAACAAAACTCTAATGTAGTCATTCAAGTCTAAAATTTGATGTGTGTTCATCGTAAATTTGTGAATAGTTATTAATTACTAATTTCTATGTGGATGTACTATTTGTGTGAATTTTTGAAGTCAATTGGTGGTACATGTCCTTACGACGTTCTGGGTCTCTTTTTGGATTCCGATCGTTACCGATATATATTTTGTATCGAATTTTCGTTTCGATATTTTGAATTACCGATGCCGTTTTCGTTTCGTAGTTATCGATTCCGATATCGTTTCGAGAAAAAATATGAAAACAAAAATGATTTTAGTGTTTTCCGACCGTTTCGACCGTTTTCACCCCTAAATCCATGTCTCAACTGTGAACACACCCGGGCCTAACCCCAAGTGCCAAACTCGCATACCGTATCGCTAAAATACTGTTGCATTTCCCCTTCAGAAAACTGATGCGTTTTGCAGTTAATTTGCCTCTCGTTTGCTTTTAGAACTCGTACGATTTCTCTTCGGAAAGCTGATAAAAATACAGAAGCACAATGTGGTTTTATTTCGGTACACTGGTTGAGACTAAAGAGCTTAACAGCCTCTCGAGTACGAGGCCAACGCAATACAACACGATGAGCGAATAGCTCATGATCTGCAGTTCGTTCTTCCTAAGATTCTAGTCCGTGCTACTTACTGTCTTCCGGGACTGAAAATACGAGGGCCAGGCAGAGCGGCACGACGACGAACGCGCCGAGCTTGAGCAGCTCCTCGGTGTCCTTGGAGATGGCGCCGATGCGAGACCAGTCTCCGCTGTACCTGCAAGCAGTCGGTAAGGCCGGCAGGCAAATGCAATGGTGCAACCGTGCAAAAGGCACCCAATTCCCTGATCGGTGCGTCCCAGTCTCGGCTCACCCGGCGTCGACGAAGCCGAGGGCGAAGAGAGCGACGCCGGATCGCAGGAGCACGCTCTTGGAGAGCACGCCGGCGAGCGCGCTGCCCTCGGCTCGCTCTTCGTTCGGGGGCTTCTCTGCGCTGCGCGGCCGGAGGCGGTGGCGCCTGCTGCGCGGCAGCGCGGGCGGAGGCGGGATGGCCTTGGCGCCGACGCCCCACCGCAGCATGCTGTGCGCTAGCCGCTAGCCAGTGCTACTCTTTGCTTATCTTCATTTTCTCGTCCACGCGTTTGTTAGCAGCAGGAGGTGGAGCTCTGAGACTCGGAGCTTTGTGGTGTAACAGAGGGAGATCCCTCCAGTCGTTCGGCCACAGCAATTTAAGCAGTTTTATGTAGATTGTTTTGATAAAAAAAATCGATGGTCTAAATATTTTTTATAGTACTGTTTAAAAATAATATGCCATTTTTATTGTAGCATACACTATATCAAGCACTGTAGCAGCACGCTGCTAAATGATCTGAACCATTCGTAGGTTCGATCGGACGGTTCTGAAAATCGAGGCTGCTTAAGTTACCATCTTCATATCAACCATAGGGACCCTATCCAAATGTAACCTCGGCTGCCCTACTGGCTACTGCCACCGCTGGTTCCTACTTCCTACTACAATATTAGATTGTTTGTAAACAGTGTAAAGCTTTGATTTTGGTATGTTATTGTTAGACAGATTTGATGAATTTTTGTTTAAAATAATATATATTTAATAAAAAATTACAGAAATAATATGCGAAAATAAAAATATGATTCTGCACACCTATCGCAATTCCAAATTGCGGCGGGCTCTCTGTCGCAATTTCAATGTAATTGGAAGCGCATTGTATCTACGCCTAACGATTAGCGATAGGCTCTCATGCAATTTCAAATTCTGACGAGACACATGCGCAATTTCAAATTGCGACCGTGTGTAGAACTGTCATTTTCATTTTGGCATATTATTTCTAATTTTCCATTAAATATATATTATTTTAAACAAAAATTCCAGATTTGATTATTTGGTTCATGGCTAATGTTTTAATAAGATACCAACCGTACTAGTTTTTCAGTTTGTCTACCTAAATTATGGTCAAGGTATAGATGGTCAAGATGCCGGCTACAGTTTTAGGCGAACGGAAATTTGGTGTCAAGAAACACAAATTCTGCAGCAACTAAACACACCTACATTCTTTGTGCCTTAGTTCAACATAGAATCCCTCTTAAGTCTTATGTAAAGAAAAGTGTGGCGCTCCCAACAACCAAACTCGCTTGCTACTTAGCCTACTATGCCGTGGCACCTTTTTGGTGAGATAGCAAACCAAGAAATTAGTAAGGCCATCTCTCTCTAAACTAGCCGTTTTCTCTTGTCTAAATACAAACTTTAGTAACAAGCTACATTATAAGTTATTTGGAATTATCGTATCTAAAATCTCATGAACAATTATCTCTCTTATAGTACCAAGATATAGTACCAAGCTAATAAAAATGCCATTAGGTCGCTAGCGATTAGCCGGAGCATTCCAATTAACGTGCTAGCTCCCAACTTACCTCATGTTTATTCACATCCCTATGCACAAACTTTTATTCTAAGAATCAACATCCTCATGAACGCCTTCGTAACATTTTCAGATCCGTCGTGTGATTACAAAAGGTCGGCACACTACAGGGCAGCCACCTCCTAGGAGAGATCACATTACCACTCCTATGCACTACTTTTAAACACAATGTAACTTCAAAATTTAAGCCCTTTTAAAAACACACGGGAGCTATATATATAGGAAGTTTTGGAGGTAATATAAAACATACGCTCTTATACATTGCACCAATGCCGTATAGAGTATTTCTGTTGATACCTCTCATCACGTACCATCATTTGCGTAACTTTATATAAACGAACTCCGTATAACACCTACAGAAAAGAGGACATAGAGACAAATTTTTTAGGAGAATACGTAAAAGCTTTACGTGTCATTGCATTAAGAAGAAAAAGGTCTGGCCATAAAAGGCTATTAATAGGGAAAAAAATACAAATACAAAAACAAAACAGCGTGCAATCAAGGCATCCGCCAAATGAGAAACATGAAAAGTTGAGCTTTGACAACTACGACAACCAAAAGACATCTATGTGAACCAAGCCTGTAAGAGAGACCAACATTTCTTTCTCCGAAAACATCCGATTTCCCACCAAAAAAATAGGAAAAATGGCAGCTCCTGCACTGATGAAATCTCACCACTTATTACTACGTGCTAGTAAAACGACCATTCAAACATTCCAAACGCGCATTAACCGTAAAACCAGCTAAGAAGAAAAGGACAATAAAAAATGCAGTAAACACGAGCCAATGAATTGTCAAATGACTGTTCCAACCGTAGTAAACCCTATTCCGAGAATCTTAGCTGATCCAATCTGCCCTAAGTCTAAGTTTATAAGTTGTATTTTTCTTTAACATATAGACTAAGAATATATTGAAAATGAATAGATTACCTTTAATTATTACCACTAAGTAATGTACTCAATGCATACATGTAGAGAATATAAAAGGAGAGATGCATATCTGTTAAGAGTAAAGAGGGAACATCACATTATTTTTCATATGAATCTCTATATATGTAGACGAGATCATTAAAGAATATATATTATAAATTTGGTAGGAGGGAGTAAGAATTAACGACTAATTCGAATCCAAAACCTCCGAATCACACGCATCAGGCGAGAGGAGGAAACGTCTCGCAAGTCGCGAGTCGCAACCACGTCGCACGTCGGCCGCTCAAACCCAGGAACTGAAACCCAATCCACGCACGCGGCTGCGCCCCAGCCCCAACCCCAAGCACGCGGCCACGCCACGCCGAAGTGTCCGAGACGTTAACACGGAAGCACGGAACTCCCCCACATCCACATCCCCACGCCACGGCCCAGACCAAAACACCGACCCTCACCGCGTCTCCCCTCACGACTCTCTCAACCCTCCCTCCCCTTCCCTTCCACGCCGACCACTCCCCGCCCAGCCGCCGCCGCCGCCGCCGCTGCAGTCCTGCGCCGCGGGCGGACCGATCCGTCGCTCGCTCAGGGTTTGTCCCGCCCGCACCCCCCGCGATTCCACCGATTCGTCTTGATTCGCGCCGAAGGTGGCTGCTCCGAGCCCGCCGCCGCCGTTGGCTGCTGCTGCGGGTTTCTTCGGTTGCGCCCGGAGCTAGGGTTTTGGCTGGGCCGGGTGAGCCTCATTGGTTGGCGAGCGCATGGGGATGGTGCCCAATGGGCTCCTATCCAATGCGTCCGTGGGGGTCACGAGGCGGCTCGACCCCGAGCGGTGGGCCGTCGCGGAGTTCCGGACCGCCGAGCTGATCGCGCGCATCCAGCCCAACGCGCACTCTGAGGGGCGGAGGCAGGCCGTCTACAACTACGTGCAGCGCCTCATCATGAACTGCCTCTCGTGCCAGGTATAACGAAAGCGTGGAATGAGTAGAGTAGTAAAGTTGTTTACAAGTAGGTTGCTTGCTTGTGGCATTGCAGTATGGGTAGCTAAACGAGATAGTTATTATACAGTTGAGTAGACTAATGGTACTGGAACGAAGAGGCTAATGGACCATAAATGATGCTTTTAGGTATTTTTTCTTCGCAAGTTATGTGTACGAGCAAGCAGCGCCTATTGTATTAATTACTCGCACAGAGAAATGGTGCCTTATTGGGTAGTTGTGCTCTGTCGTTCGAAAGTTTCAAAAGAATTTGCTTCTGCTAATCACTCACATTAGAGCATGATGGAATCTTATAGCTATTCAATAACTTGTATGCTTTCTCATCTATTCTATTCTTTGATAACTTGTTTACAATCCTCGAGTTCTTGTCTAATAGTGATGATTGGCCAGAATTAAACTGTGTTTTGGGGAAGAGTTTGATGTTGAGACCTTAGATAGTTTTTTTATCGTACTGTCTTTTACTATAGCATCCATTTCTCCGTAACATGGGACGTGGCAGACTAGCACATACTCCCTCCAATCACAAATACATGTCGTTTTGGACATTAACATGGTCCCCAAAACGTAACTTTGACAACTAATTTATATTGTAATCTATGTATAAAACCCAATAAAATTATAATATTATGAAAGCACTTTTTGAGACAAATCTATACATATGATTTTCATGTATCCAATCCAAATGTTTTAAAAAATATCGATAGTCAAAGTTTCGAAAGTTTGACTACACGCATCCCAAAACGATACGTATTTGTGACCGGGGGGAGTACCATGTTAATAAAGGTTGTGGTACTACAGCATTGACCTTAGCAGAATATGAATGGATGATACTACGATATGCAAAACCTGCATGTCTTACTCAAAATATATCAAGTAATCCTGTTTCATAGTTCAATAGCCATACGTGATTGTCCTACTTACTTGGTACTGCTGGCACACCTGACAGAATGAGCATTTGTAGTAGGTGTGGTGGGAGATACCAGTGTTGAAATAGTTCCTTGTTTCTTGGAAAATGGAAATAGACTCGTTTCATTGTTTGTCTTTATTATGTCTAAGGGAGTTTTGCACTAGCATCTTGGAACTTTACTGGTCTTACCTTCATCATTCCAAATATTATTTTTCTGCTTATTATATGAGCTTGATAGCGAATGATCTCTATCTTTCTCTCCTCCCTCCCCACAGGTCTTTACTTTTGGGTCAGTCCCTCTCAAGACGTACTTACCTGATGGTGACATTGATGTCACTGCTTTTAGTAATAGTGAAGAATTAAAGGATACTTGGGCAAATATTGTTCGGAATGCATTGGAGCATGAAGAGAAAAGTGAAAATGCTGAATTTCTCGTAAAAGAAGTTCAGTATATTCAGGCGGAGGTAGGTTTCTTTTTCTCTGACAGTTTCAATTAAATGTGCTATTATACTGTCATTACCTTAAATTTTTCATACATGATTTCTCCTGTGTTAACTATAGACCTAGAGTAATGTTGAATTAGCATTGTGCCTTTGTGTATGTGTAGGCTGAACAGTCAAAGTTACTAGTGGAGCTTTATTTTGTGCCACATGGATCAAAGTACAACAGAATATAACACAACATATCAAAAGTGATAGTTCAGTTTTTTTTTTCATGTGCTCTTCTTTTTTCCCTGAAATTCTGGGGTGTATATATGGTTGTGGATATTCTGTTTGTAATAGAATATACTTTGGCATCCATACAGTTTCTTTGCAAGATATGTCATGGAAAATTAGGCTACTTGCTACTGTAAGACCTGTTAACCTATTACATCCCAGTGCAAACATTTAGGAGGATTGTTTAGTCAAAAATACTTCTAGCGTGCTTCTTAGTACAAGGAAATACATTCTTTTCTTTCTTCCTTTATTTTTGTTTGATGATTTATGGTTTGTCACCTATGTCATGTTGTCTCCATCCATTTGGTATCATTCTCATATATTTTGTGAATCATGCACAGGTAAAGATTATCAAGTGTCTTGTAGACAACATTGTTGTTGATATCTCATTTAATCAAGTTGGTGGATTGTGCACACTTTGTTTCCTTGAAGAGGTGCGTTCTCTTGTTAAAAGCCTGAATGTGTATACTGTATAGTATAGGCAGACAACCTGCTGGAAACTTTTCTGTTTGTGTCTTGATGGTTAATACTGTAAGCGTTCAGTGTTGACTTTATGATTATGCTTATTGCATATAGGTACCAGGACCAAAGCTACTTGATTTTTCTGCCTATACTTGCTTCTAATGAATCTACATTTTATTAGATCGACAACTTGATCAATCAAAACCATTTATTCAAGCGGAGTATCATATTGATAAAGGCATGGTGTTTCTATGAGAGTCGTATTCTTGGAGCTCACCATGGTCTTATATCTACTTATGCATTGGAGACCCTGGTTCTGTACATTTTTCATGTGTTCAACAATTGTTTTACTGGACCACTTGAGGTGCCTTTTCTCTCTTTCCTTTTACTATTCTGCCATGAAGACAATGCTTATCTGCTACTTTTGCATTTGCAGGTATTATACCGTTTCTTGGAATTCTTCAGCAATTTTGATTGGGAGAAATTTTGTTTGAGCTTGTGGGGCCCAGTTCCTATAAGTTCACTTCCAGATATGACTGGTAATCTAATATATGTAACTTAGTTTTACTGTTAGATCAATAATTAATTGGAAAATATTTCTTTTGATTATTAATATTATGTCATGCAGCGGAGCCCCCACGGATGGATACTAGTGAATTGTTGCTGAGCAAGTCCTTCCTGGATAATTGCAGTGATGCATATGCAGTTGCGCCTCGCCCCCAGGAGAGCCAGGGCCAACCGTTTGTTTCAAAGCACTTCAATGTTATTGATCCTTTAAGAACAAACAATAACCTTGGAAGAAGTGTCAGTAAAGGTAACTGTCAACCTACCTGATCAGAGTAAATGTTCAGTGGTTTCTCCTATTTGCCATACTATAGATGCTATATTTTTGTTTGATACTTTGGTTTAAAGATATTTTGTAAGTCTACATAACCATATTGTACACATGCTAATTACTATTTTCCTTGCCTCTCTTTCTTCTGTGGAAGTGTTCTTTTGCTGACATATCAGCTGTTTGATTACAATAGAAATAAATTATTTTCATACGTTCAGCTTCTAGTCGGTGAGCACTTTCTTAAACTAAAATGGTTTGTTTGGCAAAAGACCCGCATAACTATTATCTATGTGACATGTTCTGGCTTATCTCCTGGTGGAAGCTCACCATTCTACTGATATATGTAGATAAAGCAATCGGCATGTCCAACTTAGTGCATATATGCTCTAGAGGGTTCTTGCTCTAGCAATATAGGCTAAGTTGGACCATTTTGGCCAAGCCTGATGTACCTATGCTAGGTGTCTAGTTCTCAAAACAAAATACCGTCTTTTGGGAGTATGATGTTGAAGCAATGTATTTGGCTGTAAGTCATAAAATTAACCACTCTTCCATGTTAACAAGCCTTATGGCCCTTATCATGTGTGTATTAAAAATTTAATGGAGCGATTGAAGCTAGTTTGCTCGCAAGTGGCAAAATCTTCTAGCCTATATAAACCCAACTAAGCAAACATTTTGAAACATCAAGCGTCCCTCCTTGTATGTATGGCTTGAAAATTCCTATTCAGCTGGTAAGAGACCCAAACACGCCCTAAACTGCCACTCTCTGCTTATCATATTATCGGTTTATCACAGCTAATGTTAATAATGGCTATTTATATTGCATTTACCAGCCTTTCATAGTACTAATTTGAATATTGGGTTGGACCATTTTGGCCAAGCTTGATGTACCTATGCTAGGTGTCTAGTTCTCAAAACAAAATACCGTCTTTTGGGAGTATGATGTTGAAGCAATGTATTTGGCTGTAAGTCATAAAATTCACCACTCTTCCATGTTAACAAGCCTTATGGCCCTTATCATGTGTGTATTAAAAATTTAATGGAGTGATCGAAGCTGGTTTGCCCCCAAGTGGCAAAATCTTCTAGCCTATATAAGCCCAACTAAGCAAACATTTTGAAACACCAAGCATCCCTCCTTGTATGTATGGCTTGAAAATTCCTATTCAGCTGGTAAGAGATCCAAACACGCCCTAAACTGCCACTCTCTGCTTATCATCTTATCACAGCTAATGTTAATCACAGCTAATGTTAATAATGGCTATTTATATTGCATTTACCAGCCTTTCATAGTACTAATTTGAATATTGGACTTTGTATTTGACCTTTGGTACTATACCTAGAATAGCACTTCCTTGAGTAGTAATTTAATAATCGTACTTGCCCTACGTTCATTCGTTGTTACAGGCATTGGCATCCAGGGTATATGGTTGGTTAAGAGAGGCAATCTGTCTTATTTTGATCATTTAGCAATTTAAAAACATCATAAATTCTTATGGTTACCATGTATAGCCTGTTGAGTGTACACTTGAATATTTTGTCTTTGTGGTTATTTTGATGCTGTTATAGATCCAGCCTCTTAAAGGCAGTGAATTGTATTATTGTCATTTTGGCTGTGTTCACTGAATAGTTCACTTTCTGCAAGAACAGCAATAGTACATCAATATGTTGAGTTGATAAGCTGTTGCTTTTTTTTTCGTTTCAGGCAATTTCTTTAGAATACGCAGTGCCTTTTCTTTTGGGGCAAAAAAGCTAGCGAAGTTGCTTGAATGTCCAAAAGAAGATCTAATTGTTGAAGTAAATCAATTCTTCGCAAATACGTGGATACGACATGGTAGTGGCACTCGTCCCGATGCGCCTACGCCAAGTCTAGTTCATGAGCACCCTGTGAAGGTTGTCCCTGCTGATGCGTCAAACAGTCACAGAAGTGCAACAGCAGCACCCAAGGAGGTTGAAGATCCTAAACTTCGTGCTAATCAGGGTAATCTTGCTGAAGGTGCTCATTTTTATCCTGAACCTACTCAGTCACCTCGGCAAAGCGATCTACACTCTCGAAATTCACCAAGAACAGTTAATCCTTCTGTATCTCATACTCAACACCAGAAAGTTTATGCAACACAAGCCAATAGCAAGGTCTCTGAACAGCTTGAAAGAAACAGTTCTGGTGGATCGATGCAAAGTGAAAGGGATAGGAGAGTGCAAAATGCTATCTTCGTCAATGATAGAAATGGGCAAAGCAGGTCTCGGTTTGCAAGAACTCGGTCTAGTCCTGAACTGACAGACCCTTCTGTTGGAGGATATTCTCATGGAAGGCGGACTAGAGTGGTTGAAATGGAAAGAAATGTGAAGGTTGATTACAATAGCAAAAGAAACAACTTGGCTCCAGAAGTATCTAGCAACCACAGCACTAAGTCTTCACAGGATGAGGCAATGTCTTCCATGAACAGTTCATCTCACCCTAGCGCAAAAGCAGCTTCTGACACAAATAGTGTTTCAAGCAGCTATCGTGAAGATAATGGTTTCATGATGAACGAAGAACTTCCTTCTGTCTCTGAGGCTGAGGCACTTGAGATGCAGCATGAGGAACAGGTTCTAGTTAATCTAATGGCATCAGCGAAGTTGCATGGCTTCAACGGGCAGGTTCAATTGCCAATGCATATACCTTCTCATATGTCTGTAGCACCCTCCCCTTTACTAGCTCGAACAGCTTTTTCTCAAAAACATTTGGCTAGTATTCCACCAACTAGCTTAATTGGGACTCCGTGGTTGCCCAATATGCAGTTCCTTCATCGATTTGTTCCATCACCTATGACCCATTATGTCCACAACCCTACTATTGCACCAAACACTGAGGATGGTAATGAGAGTGAGAGATCTATTACATCAGATCCAAATCGTGATGATGGCAACAACTGGCATGAGTACGGTGTTGGATTGCCTAGACAGTTTAGTCATGATGGAAGAGATCCACATATGCATAATTTTAATGGCAAGGAGCAAATCTCTTCACCTAATGGTGTATTTGGTGTCCCTTTGGAAAGGCAGACGGAATTTAATGTTGAGGATAGTGGAGTAGTAGAAGAAAATTATACGAACATGTTTCAAAATCAAGCAAGTAGAGAAGTCCGTACAAATGTCCCTATGAGTATTGGAAATGTGAGAATTCCTTCTTCACAAGCCAGCTCGTCCAGAAGCAAAGCACTGCCAGAGAGTTCGTGGGATGAAATATCTGGAAAGACATCAAGAACATCGAGAGACACATGGGGCAAAAGTTCTGCCTTTGCAGCACGTGCCATAACCACACATAGCAAAAATAAGACTGGTTGGCAGACAGGGCATACTACCGAGCATTTCCCTACAGAAGTCGATGATGGTGCCAGGAATGTGGGTATCATACCAGTCATTGGAAATGAAGCTTCTGACACAATAACAGGGTCTGGCTCTTTCTCCACACCATCAAGAACTAGTCAAGTGCCAAATGATTTTGACCCATCACAGATTGGCATGCCTAATCCGGTGTTTGCACCTTTTCTTATTGGTTCCCCTCAGGAGAGACAAGCTGATAGCTCAGGACTGACTTTTGTTCCAACAGGTCCATTGGTTCCTTATGTTGCGTTCCCAATTGTTCCTGAGAATAACGATGTATCTGTTCCACAGTTTGAGAGAAATGAAGGAATGGACCAGCATCCTGTCAAAATGGCTATTCCAAATATTGGTTCACTCAATGATGTTCCCCAACCTGATACAAATGCTACCTCAGCAGCGTCATCAAGTACTGTAGCTGATCAGTCTGATGAGCAAAAGCCTGACATCTTGAATAGCGATTTTGTCAGCCATTTGCAGAATTTACAATATGGACGATTTTGCCAAAATGCACGTCCCATGGGTCCTGTCTTATACCCTTTTCCCATGCCACCATTGTACTTGCAGGGGCATGTTCCATGGGAGGGGCCTGGAAGACCAGCTTCACAAAATGTTAACTGGACACCGATGATGGGCCATGGCCAACGAGTCTTTCCTGTGATGCCTCTACAACCTGCTTCTGAAAGAGCTGCCGTTGTTCCCCAGCACTATGCAGAGGATGCGCTCAAATACCGTGGTGGCACAGGAACCTTCTTGCCAAATCCTGTAAGATCCTAATAAATTGTTTCAATATCTTATCTTGCTGCATAGATAACATGTTTACTGTTGGTATTCTATTATGATTCTAATACAAGGTTAACTAAAATTACCAGCTTTAACAATCTAGTTTACCAACATTAGCTTTCTAAAATGCACCACTGATTCCGGCTTGTGAAACAGATGTTATAGGCTACAAGTTCTATAGTTAGCTACATCCCATTGCTTTTTTGCTATCGAGTGCAGAAAGCTATATCATCAAAAAGAGAAAGTCAGTTCAGCTTCCTTTGGAAATTGTGGTAGTATCCAAATCTAATAGAAAACAAAGATTTGTGAGATTGGAAGATCCACATTGGCCTAGAGGCTAAGAAATAGTTGTCAGGGAAATGTAAACAGCCAATCGTGATCTATCCATTTGGTGGACCCGATTGTAAAATTGTAACAGTTCAGATTCTGTTGGATATATTTTGCTTCATACTACAGTTCTTTTTAAAGGTAACTTTCTAATAAGATAAATGAGTTTACCTGCCATATTCGTGAGGACATATACTGCCATATTCCAGAAACATGCAGTGAACCATCTTCTACCAGATGGCCGGTATCTGGCTGCTTATTGGTAATTGGTGAAACCTGGTCTGGTAGCAGTAGTAGTTGGTTGTAATATTATTCTAGAGCCAGTATCAGTCAAAAATTGGCTCGAATCAGCTGGTTTTCTTCTGAAACCATCAAAACTGGTAGTTTTTGGTGTTTTCCAGTGCTACAAAGGGGATGGCCCCTGATAGACTTGACTGGAACCATCTCCTTGAAAGGTTTCCAAGGAATCCAACAAAAATAAATGTTGATCTGGTTCTGCTCTACAAAGCAATCTGTCCTTGTGCATTACATGGTTTGAGTCACCCTGACACTGACATTACCTACCAAGAACATGAGATAATAGTATAGTTGCTGTGTCGGAATGGATAATGGCAACAGGAGGATGTATAATAGATTAATATAATATCAAGAATGTTTAGTCATCATCACTAATTGAAAGCACGAAACATTTAGATATTTCTGCATATAGTAAACTGGACGTTTCATGGTTCACTCTCAGCTATGTGGAGTATGACTAGTCATCAGACTTATGAGTTGCTGCATGAAGAAAACTCATGAGTTTATTTCATGGCTGAACATAAGATATTCTGGTGACTGAATTCATAGGTTTTTCTTTGGTAGCTCTACCACTTTTGCCTCAAGTGCAACATAATTTTCTCCCTGTATGAGATAAATTTATTTGGCAATGCTTTATGTACTTGATAGTCTGAACTTGGGAAAACTAAGCAGTCAATTTTGTGCCTTGCATTCTCTCAGAAGGTTCCATTTAGGGACCGACACTCAAGTGCAAGAAACTACAGAGGAAGTTATAATGGTGACAAGGGTGACCACAGTGATAAAGAAGGAAGTTGGATAAACCCAAAACAACGAAATTCAGGACGCAACTATGGACGTAGCCAATCAGAGAGGTCTGGCATGAGGTCTCATAGACAGACAACAGATGAAAGTCAGTCTTATAGGCAACGGCGATCCTATAGAAATGACTCGTACAGGCATCATGCTGGTGCTCAATATTTTGTACAGGGCCAATCTTTTGGATCCACAAACTCCATATGGAGACAAGGGAACATGACACATGGGGTTTATTCATCACCATCTACAGCTTCAAATGGTGTTGGTGCTTTTTCTGGTTCTTCAGCACCGCAATATTTCATGGTGCACTCATATGAACCAGACGCAAATCATGGTTCTTCCTCTGAGCCACTTGAATTTGGCTCACTTGGGCCAGTTCCCACGGTGGATGGTGGTGACATACCACGACCCAGTCGTCAAGTAATGGCTAACAGTCTTTATGGGCAAAGACATGCTGCATTTAGGGGTGACTCCTCTCATTCGTCACCGGATCAACCGTCCTCACCTCAACCTCGCAGGTAATATTCCCTGCTGTCTCCTTTATTGTATCGTTGTTTTTGTTTTCATTGTAACAAACCTAATCGGATTTAATATATCATGTAATTTATCTGTGTGTAAAAGAACTTGTGGTTATTCCTTATACATCGTCAGAATAATGCATGGTAACAATTGCTTTTGTCAAGCTAGCTAAAATTGACAAGAAGCGATGGACTGCTGAAATGATCTGTTACATTCTCACGGGTTGAACACGTTGGCACATGAACATACAGTGATGCACAAAACTGAAAGGGAAAGCAAGGGATTGAAGAGATAATCTGCTTCATATTAATCAAGATATGATACTTGGGGGAAGAATAGGCAAACCAGGAAAACAATTTAAGCTCATTTAATTTTCATTCTTCAGTTGATCCTTATCGGTCATGCTTGCACTTTTGTCACACCGATTGTAGTAATGGTGATAATAAATACACCAAAAGCACTTCAATATTATTGATGTGTGTTCATTTACAATAGCTTGCATCTACAAGAAAGTGCTAATATCCAGTTGTTTACATGACCGGATCTAAGGAGTGAAGTGTGAAGTGCTGTCAATAACAATTATTCCTTCTGTTAAAAAATATGACATTTTGGACATGGACACGGTCTCCAATATGTAACTTTGAGCATCATTTTCTAGACGAATAAGTTGTTACAAGTTTATAAAAGTATCATACTATGAAAATATTTTTCATTACAAATGTATTGGTATTATTTTCAAATGACTAATCTAAATATTATTTAATATATTAGTTGTCAAAGATAAAGAAGTTCGACTGCATGTTTTCTAAAACGTCATCTATTTCTGAATGGAGGAAAGTAGTAAATTGCTCCCTAATACTACCCTACATCCCTTTGACCTATCTAGTTGACATTTTTACTATGCCGTCCTTGTTCTTCTGGATGTAATGGAGTAATGGCCAATTTTATATTGACACATCATTAATTCTAGTGACTAGCCATCAAAACAAGGAATAAAAAATGAAGCAGAAATTTTTCCAAATAGAGAAAAAAACTTGTTCCGTCCATCATCTATGGATACACACTATCTATTTCTCACCCATTCAATTATTGTTGACTCTTTGGTCCGTCAATCCTCTAGGGTCCAAACAACCCACTTTGTGCCCATGAACTTTTTGTCTATGGATTGGTTTGATAAAAAAACTTGAGATAAGGGGTATGTACCAAAAAAATTGCAAAAAGGAGCATCAATTAATATAATTGCGTTCTATTTTACACTTTGTGTGTGTTAAAGGCATTACAGTATGGTTGCGTTATGTAACTAAGTCATCAGTTACGCAGTTCGCTTCTGTGGATTGCTTGATTTACCTTTCAGTATTTCACAGCATTTGTTGTCACCAAGATGATGTTTATGTTTTCTTTTCCCTTTCAAGGTAGTTGAAGTCAAACCTGTAACTGTTCATGGGTGAAAAGCGAGTTGTTTGAACCCACGCGCCATTCTTGAGCTAAATATAGCTCCATTGCCTGTGATTGTGTCCTACATGAGTGATGGTTGGGCCATCAGCTACCCAGAAAGCACATGTGCCCTAGCTGGTAAGTGGTAAGCAGCTGATACTTCAATGCTTCGAGATCAGATGCCACACCAGCATTTGCTTCATCCAAAGACTCATCAGTCATTGGCAGGTTGTTTTACCGGCCACTAATTATCATGGTGCTTCCTGAAACCAGCAGCACCAACCCTCGGAATATACCATGGAACCGGGACTCCCAGAATATCTTCATGAAAAATTAACCTAAAGGATATGATCAGGGATTAACTGAGTACCACCCTTCCCTGTACATTAGCATCAGAGACGACGGTATTAAGGCTGATAGGAGGTACCAGCATTTCCACCACGATATCAAATACAAGCCTGGAAAATTATTGGATGTTAATATTGTTGCCTTGAGCTGTGTAACGGAATGCTAATAATGAATTCCAGTCTATAGTTCGAGCCAAGATCATGTAACCATTAGTTTACGTAGAACAAACAATTCACATTAGATGTATTAGGATTTAGGAGAAGTCTGGACAGGAAATTCTTGCGGTTCTGCTTGTAGCCTCAAGGGACACAATGCCGCGGCGTGCTATCGAACTAATGAAATTGGTACAGGTGTTTCAGATGATGGCTTCATTCCTGTCACCCTGTGTCATTCATTTGGTATTATGAGAATGTTTGCTTTGATTATTTCTAGCCTAGCTTGGGCGCTCTGATGGTATCAACTGCTCCAAGATTGCTGGCCTTCTTGTGGTGGTTGGTATTGTCACTTGGTGTATGTTTCCACGAGGAATCCAAGAATCGTTTCCAGAAGTGCAGGCTACCCACATTGACACTCGGCCTATGCCTTTTAGGCCAGTAAGGAAGTAACAATTAGACTACTCAAAATATATATATAAAATAACACGCTACCGGTTCAAGAACAAATTGAAGCAAATTTCAAGAAACAATGGAGCATAAATGATAATTTGCTACTATATAGAGGGGAGGCAATTTACAAATGTTCATACTCACTCTGGGAATTCTGAATGCACATGCTGCATCCTTTGTTTCTCCCTCAAATCCAATATTTCTAGCAATTACGCTACCAAAGCAAGGATTCGAATTTCGGTTTTGGATAAAATTTCGCCGGCGGCCGAAATCCGAAATTTCGGTGAAATTTTGTTATTTCGGACCAAATCCGTTCAAAATTCAAAAGACAAAAATCAAATCCGGTTTTTTTTATTACCGAAATTTCTGAAATTTTGCCCGATTTCAATTGATCGAAAAATGGTTCAAATGATGTTAAAAAATTTTGAATTTTTTTTGAAGGTTTTGACACATTAGAGATGTTGTCATTAAATTTTAAAGTGATTATCAAATCTTAGGAATTTTAAAAAATTCAAACATTGCTACTGTCCTAATAAAATGTTGACCGGCAAGTTTGAGCCGAATGAAAATTAGAACAAACGAGGTTATAAAATTTTGAAATTTTTTTTGGATGGTCCTGACACATATATAATATTCTCATAAAATTTTCAGATGATGATAAAATGTCATGAATTTTTAAAAATTCAAACAGTTCTACTGTCCTGTTAAAAGGCTTATCGACAAATTTGAACGAAATGAAAAATTGTCCAAACCATGTTATAAAATTTTGAAATTTTTTATGGATGGTTTTTATGTAGCATTAATGGTTATATAAAAGTTTTAGATGATTATCATGCTTAAATAATTTTTAAAATTTTGACAGTGCTACGTCCTGATAAAAGCTCGATGATCAATACATAGATTTGCTTTAGTAATAAAAAAAGGTTTAATTTTTTAAAATTTTATCGAATGTTTATTAGGAAATTATTAATATCTCATAAAAATTTTGAATTATAATCACCCTCCAGCGAATTTATAAAATTCTTACAAGGCACAGTACCATTTATGTTCTTTCTCTTTTTATTTTTGAAATATAATATAACAAATAAAGTTCAGTACTTACGTAGACTTGATTGAGAAAATAAAAAAAGATAAAATTTTTTGAAAATTTTATATAATGGTACTGAGGCAATTCTTAATCTCTCATAAAAATTTTAGATCACGATCACACTCGAGAAAATTTATAACATTTTGAAAAGGTAACTTTCCTAATTATGTTTATTATGTTTTTGATTTTTTAAAGATAACAAATAAATTTAAATTATTCTAGAAATTTTTTTGTATGTTCCTACACTACTCTATAAAGAATGTAAAATTTTATAAAAATCTAATAGTGTTTTTGCCAAAATTTTGAAATGTTTCAAAAATTCATTTTTTTCAACAAATTTTCATAGAAGATCACTTTCTTACGGGTTATTAGACCAAATACGATAAAATCCGGCCCTAAAAGTTCAAATTCGGTCAAAATTCATGAAATTTCGTTTTTTACTATAGTAATTTCAAATTTTTTTATCCAGCCGGTAGTTTGGATTTCTTAGAGTCCCAAAATCTGAAATTTCAGCGAAAATTCAGCAAAATTTAATTTCCTGTACCAAAGCATGAGTACGCCGTTCTTGGAACTCTACAACATGGTGTGGAAAGAAGCTATGCAGTGCCAAACTATGATGCGCCGACACCTGTTTCAGTATCACTGTGCAAAAAAACATTTTATTTTCTGACACAGATTCGACACTTCTCTGATACGTATTGGACACGGTGCCAACCCAAACGACATAAAACTGAGCTGTAACCGTGAGGGAGGTGGAGCGCTTACCTGTGTAGGGTTCGTGTGGGAGGTGGAGTCTCCCTGCCACCGCCGAGAAAATTGATGTTTTACCATTATTAATTTGTGGACTGCGCTTTTATCACTAATTCTATGACGCTCGCGCTTTTACCACTCATCTCGGGCAAATTTTGCACATTTGCCATTTCCGAGATTTTACACATTTTCGAGCTTTTTCTCAGGTTTTTGTCGAGCAAACTTCCGGTTTTGCCCCTGGGCCACTTCTGAAGAACCGAAGGACTTGGTCTGGCTCCGAGCGGGAGCGGGAGAAGGCGGCGTCCGCGTCGGCGCCGGCGGTGTCCGGCGGCGGGCAGAGGGAGCCGTCCTCCGACGCGGCGTCGAGCGCGTCGCGCAGTTGCCGGAGGAACGATGATGGGTCGTCACAGTGGCCGTGCCTGCCATGGCCACCGCCCCCGCCGCCACGGCGTCGGTGGTTCTTGGCGAGGAGGATGGCGGCGCAGTGGGAGAGCGGCTTCCATAGGAAGAGATGCATGGACCTCCCCTGAGTTCTTGGATCGAGAAACCGAAGGTCGCAGGCGGGAAAATCGCAGCTTTTCGGTGGCGGTTTGGATCAACGAGTTGAATGAGGCATGGAGTGAAGTTGGTGGAGCGGAAAAATCCAAGATTTTCGTCGGAAATGGCGTAAAATTTCAGCTTCGGGTGGAAAAAATTGGATCTTTGGTTTGGAGAACTGGGCGCAGGTATGGATCAGAATTGTGAGAAACTGAACATTTATTGAATCATTAAGAACTGTGGCTGTGGAGCTCTGGATGCAGAAATCTGAGGTTTTCTTGGAGGGAAATGGGAAGAAGTGGATTTTTTTTTGAAAGAGGGAAGAAGTGGATTTGGATGTGGGGAAATAGCAGATTTTCGGGGAGAAGAACTGCAGGTTTCTTTGGAGCGGAATGGAGGGGGAGGGATTGGTGGGCTTTTGCTTTTGGCAGGATCAAGAACTCAAATTAAAGAAAAGAGCAAAGAAAAACTTACAGATTTGACTCCACTTTTTTTCTTTGCGGCAAGAACAATGCTCAAACACATCAGTGGAGAATCGGAGTGGCTCTTGAAACCTAGCAAGAACAGCACAGCTCATGGGAATGGATAAAGCTCAGATGCAGAAATCACCCCCTCCTTCCTCTCACCAAACTCCTTGCAAGTGGTTTCAATGTCACTAAGGCTGTCTCCAACGCTGGGCGCGAAACCGACGCGAGAGGAGAGAGAGCGATCACGTGGAGGAGAGAGAGAGGAAAAACGCTCGGGAAAGCGAAGCAGCGACGACGCGGCCGACGTCGCCCTCGCGTTGGCCCCACCGTGCTCGCGCCGCGCGTTGGAGGAGAGCGCTTGCGCCGCGTGTTGGAGGAGAGAGATGCAATGTATATATTGCATGTATTTGTATTGTTGTTATTATTATTATTATTTAGAGGTGGATTAAAGAGATAAAAAACTTTTAAAATTAAAAATAGTTTTGAGAGAATTAAAAACAATACTAAGATCTTTTAAAAGTCGGGTGAAAAAATTCAGCTTGAATTTTGTTATTTTTGTACAAGTCATATGTTGTAGCATTTCGCCACCATTTTCTGAGGCTTTTAACGGTTTTTCTCAAATATTTGAAAGATGTTTTCCAATAAATTGGTTAAGCCTCTCCAATCATCTTTTCGAGGGCTCTCTATTGTTTACATTATAATGGATGTAACTTTCATACTAGCCGTTGGACAATTATCATACTACTAGCCGTTGGACAATTACCTATTGGAAAACTAGCCGTTAGACAACTAGCTGTTAGCAAACTATCCATTTCCTATCTGCCCATTGGAAAACTAGCCGTTGGTCAAGTTTGTCTATAAAGACAACTCATTCTCTTCTTCTCAAGCAGAATACATGAATCCAACTTCTCGAACTGCACACCTCCACAATGTCCTCAAGCTCCATCTCTAGCTGTCACCAGGGAGAAGGCGTACCATCAAGCGAGGCATACGCAGACGCATCGCAAGCTACTAGCTAAGGACACCACAGGTTTCAGCGAAGAGGAGATGAAGAAACGTGATCGTGCACTGAATTACTTCCACGAGATGTTTGGTGGGCATGGACCAGAGAATTAGCTTGCATGTTGTAGTGAATAAATGTAACGTAGCTTATGTATTTTATCTTACGAATGTGTTGCATCTTAGCCTATGAATGTATTATTATTATGCATTTTTAATTTAATCTATGCGTGAATAAATGTAACGTAGCTTATGTATTTTATCTTACGAATGTGTTGCATCTTAGCCTATGAATGTATTATTATTATGCATTTTTAATTTAATCTATGCGTTATAATCGCTTGAAACTACGATTTCAAAAAGTAGCTAAATATTATTATTATCAATAATATTTAATTTGTATTTACATATTTAGTTGTATTTCACATTACGTAACAAATAAAAAATAGATTTAACTAAGAATAATACACACATATAAATATTTTGGATCCATCGCTACCGCCTCATCATTGGAGGGTGGGAGCTAGTGGAGGTGCTAGTGAGATGTGGGTCCACACTAACACCTCCTCCCACCTCCACCATTGAAAAGGGTGGGAGCTAATGGAGGTGCTAATGACGTGGCTCTATGTGGCACCACTACCACCTCCACTAGCTCCTCAACCATTGGAGATAGCCTAAATGCATTGCATCATGAGGAGGTCGATTCATTTCCAAGAACAACTAGCAAGCAGAACACCAACTTTTTATTCGCTTGGTTTTTGTTCCTATTTCACTTTGGGGTAAGTATCGGTACTATTTTAGTGTAGCCGAGTGGAATAACCGGTCAGGGCAAAACCGGTTCGCCGACAAAAATGCGAGAAAAGCTCAAAATGCGTAAAATCCTAAATGGCAAATGTGCAAAGTTTGCCCGAGATGAGTGGTAAATAATTATAGAATTAGTGGTAAAAGCGCGAGTCCATAAATTAATAATGGTAAAACGTCAATTTTCTCGCCACCGCCTTTATCGCTGCCACCGCCTCCATCGCTACCGCCGCCATCGCTGCTACCATTGGTTGAATCGGCCCCCCTCCACTGAATCAACCACCCCACCACCAAATCTGCCATCCATGCCGCAAGATCGTCCATCCCCGCAGTCAAATCCTCCTTCTCGTCGGCATCACGCGCCTCTCCTTGCCATAGGTTCAGGCTCTGCCAGCGTTGATCGCCTCTCCCCGCCGTCAATTCGGGCTCTAATGGTGGCGCCTTGCTCTGCATCCTCGTGCTCTACGCCCTGCTCTGCATCCTCGTGTGCTGCATCTGCTCTACCTCTACTCTGCATCCTCTGGCGGCACCCTACTTTGCATCCTCCTCCTCTGCTCGCACTCAGGAGGTGCCGAGGTATAATCTCTATTGATTCATATGGCTATTTACCTCTAGCTAGGGTTCTGAACCCAGTGCATTTTGTAACTGCATGTTTCTCTTGAACATAGTTACGATAGCAAGAAACAACTGTCACACTGGATCACTGTCTATAGTTTCTCGAGTAGATTTCTATAACTACATGTCCCATGATCTTTGTCTGAACTACCTAACTAACTAATTATATAAATGTATGCTCTTAAATCTAGTGCTGCTGGAAAGAATTTGTCTACTTTTTCCAAATATAAACTTTGTTGGCCTTATGCTATGCTAGTTAGTAGTAGTACTTAGTAGTTGTGCTAGTATTAGTACTTTAGTATTTAGTAGTCACTGCTTCACTCTTGATTTTTAAAAAATGGTAGTAAGTGGTTCAAGTACTCTAGTAGAGGAGCAAAAAACAAATATCAAGGCTCTATTATGGAATCATGTTTACATTCTAGAAAAGGGTGGTTCAGCCGGTGGAAATGTGAGATGGAGATGCAAAGACTGCAAACATGCTGCCACTACTAGTTATCTAGAGTTAAATCACTTTTGCTAAAAATTACTAATGGTGGATGCAATGTATGCCCAAGGTGACTGTACCAATTCTTACTAAGCTTAGAAATGAAGGGGCAAAGGTTGAAGATGAATTAAGAGAAACACAGCCAAGAAATATGCCCTTGCCAACCACTGTTGTTGCTAGTATTGATAGTGTTACTTCATCGAGCATGGATTGAGCTAGGTGTAGGAATAAAAAGCGAAGGGAACCTCCTTCAGCATTGGGCAAAGCGTGGGGCATGGAGCTGTGTAATCAATTAGATGTTATAATTGCAAGAATGTTCTATTTTGAAGGTATGCAATTAACTAGAATGTATTGTTTGATTTCTTGAATTTTCTCGAACTGACTAGCTGCAAATCAATTAATGTTTGGTTATGTAAAATTTTTAGGCTTGTCTTTCAATCATGCAAGAAATCCACACTTTTAAGAATAATATAATTTTGCTGCAAGCCATAACTTGTCTGCTTATGTCCATCTTGGGTACAACAAACTAAGGACTACGCTCTTCAACAAGAAAGAGCTCACATTGAGACCTTGCTGGAGCATACATGGTCTGAAAAGAGAATAACCATTTGTTCAGATGGATGGTCAAATGCACAGAGGTGACCACTCATTTAACTTTCTAGTTGTTTCTGAGAGTGCGTTGATGTTCTTGCGAGTTATCAATACTAAAGGCAAGGTGAAGACAAAGGAGTACATGGTTGAGAAGTTGATTGCTATTATCAAAGTAGGCACAAGAAATGTGGTCCAAGTCATCATTAACAATGCTGCAAGTTGCAAAGGTGCGGGTTTGGTTGTTCCACAGAAATACAATAACATTTTTGGACTCCTTGTGTTGTTCATACTCTCAATCTTGCTCTAAAGAGTATTTGTGTTGCTAAAATTCTAAGGACTGATGATAACGAATTAGTCTTTGATGTGTGCCATTGGATAACTGAAATTTCTAGCGATGCTAATATTATCAAGAATTTCATAATGAATCATGGCATGAGACTATCAATGTTTAATGAGTTTAGTAAGCTGAAGTTACTTGCTATTGCTGACATGATGTTTGCCTCAATTATGGTCATGTTGAACCAGTTTTGCATGGTCAAGAGGGCTCTCCAAAGTATGGTGATTAGTGACAAATGGGTGAACTACAAATCTTTATTTGCTTTTTGTGAACATTTCAGTTTTAGCTCTCCCAAAATTTTAATTTATTTATTTTATTTTTTAGATATTATAGTGAGAAGTGGATCAATGAAGGTGCTGGCCGTGTACCTCCACACGAGAGGATCTTGAGATTTCATAAATGAGAATGAAGTGTTTCAAAAAATTCTTCTCTGTCCTCGAAGATTTGAAGAAAATAAAAGAAGAATATGCCAGATTTTCCACTTGTTCTAGAGAATTCAATGACTTTGATTCCATTTATGATTGATGGATCCTTGATCTAATGAATTGGTGGGTAAATCATGGACAATTCATTCCTGTGCTACAAACCTTCGCTCTCAAAATGGTGAACCAATCGGCCTCATCTTCTTGCCGTGAAAGAAACTAGAGTACATATAACTTCATCAGTAGCATGAAAAGAAACAAATTAGCTCCTAAGCGTGCTGAAGATTTGGTCTTTATGTTGTTGGGACCGGATTTTCAAATTTGAACCCTCTGTGTATAACCGTGCTAGTCTAGAAAAAGATAATATACATAGTGAAAACAGTGATGATAACACAATCATATCACGAATCAATTAGTATTAATTAAGTAAGAAGGTATTAGCCTCATGGCCAATTATTACCAATAAGTAGGCTTATGGCTTGAGTTCAATAAGAAGCAGCCAAAATGTAATAACAACAGTAGGATAAGCCCATCTATTTGCCCAACAAGCAATCGATTGAGTACGCATCCTAGTAATCCGGATTGCCTTCATCATAACTACAAGCATAGAACTTCACCTTCCGCGACACTCCTCTCGTGGAAAGTCGATTATTCCACAAATCTTGGAAACATAATACATGATAACTATATGCATGGTCAACACATAATATGGCCTCATAACGCAATGTTTAACTTTAAATATTAATAGTAATTTCACAAGCAAAGTTGGGATGTTGTAAGGGTGAGCACAAAATATACTCTACAAATCTTGGAAACATAATGCATGATAACTATATGCATGGCTGAACAATTGAATGCATAATATGGTCCTTTTGGCATAACGCAATGTTTAACTTTAAATATTAATAGTAATTTCACAAGCATCAGTTGACCAAAATATACTTAATAGTAATTGAATTTGATACAATAGCTAAATAGATTCCAACCTCCTAACTGGCTCCAACCGCCAAACCATAAACTAAGAGTTCCATCCACTCACGGAGACTTTTATCAAGAAGATCAGAAGTTTATAAGATAGTTTTGAATCTCTAGTTGGTGTTTGCATTCTAGAAGTTGCTAATCTCTTGCAAAGAAATTGAAGCTCCAAATCATACCCTAATGGAGGAAAGAGAGAGAGAGAGAGAGAGCATTTCTGATGAACCAAAGTTGGAGAGTGTGTCTTTTGAAGATGAATCTTTTGTAAAACTAAGAATTGCGAAAAGAGCTTTAATAAAATCCGTAAAATGCCAAATGAATTCTAAACAGAATAAAATAAATAAAACAAATTAAAATTAAATTTTAGTGATGAACCATGAAGAAGATAAAGATGAGTAAGAAGTCTAAGAATCTTATGTTATCTTTTAATAAGCTTTAAATTTGAGTTTGTTATGTAACTTAAGTTGAACCCTTCCTATGTTGGGATGTTGGCTATTTGGCTACTATTGTATTGGCTGTCCCTATCTTAAGTTTTTATGTTTCAAGTTTAAACTTAGCTACTTGTTATCATTTATCAATTATATGTTGGAGTGTTGTAGGTTGTTGTTTAATTGTTTTGAGCTTTGATTGTCCAAGAATCAAGGCTAAATGTTAAATTTACTGATCGTGCTCGTTTTTTTCCCAAGTTAACGGAATTTTGAAATCAGACATTCTGAATTGCTGGTAATCTGGTATTAATATGAACAATTGAACATATGATAAGTTGACTCAATGAAGATTGAAGAATGAATAGACATGGACCATCTTTAAGGTACACTAGCCATTTGCCCGTGCGTTGCAACGGAAACCTAATTTGTAATAAAAAATTTATTTACAAAGAGCATTAACCTTATCTGAATAATAATGTTCACTCTGCATGCACAATGGTTAAATATTTAAATCAATTCATCGAAGCATACGAATTCCAAGCACTTGTTTACAAACTCGACTTTAAAATTATCTTTAATTTCATAAACTTAAAAAATAACATCGCATCACTTGGGATTGTAAATTTGTAACGCCATAATTTGAGATTGATCGATCGACCGAGAGAGGCATCACCTGCTGCCCTATGGGTGTAAAGGCGTTGAAGAGGTAGGCGTCATCCGTATGTGGCTGCCACCATCAGCGGCGTACATGGCTCGTACGCCTTGCTTCGGCCATACCATAGCCCCACCCCATGAACCAACTCCACCGCCTCCTCGCCTCCCAACGCGAGCGCCTCTCTCAACCTATTGACATCATCTACCGCGGCGAGCTCTAGCAGCGCCACTAGCCTATCTTGCTGCCCACCACCGGCGACATGCCCCTGTACCGCATCGACGAGATCAGGGAGGTCGTTCATTACCTCCACTCAACGGATAAGCTTAACACATCTGCAGGAGAGACAAGAAGCGGTGGGGTTATATAAATTCAACAACCAAGGAGATATCTATAGAATCCAGATTAAGAAATGGCGAGGGTGGAGAACGGACGTATCACCACCAACTCCTAATTAGAATTAGTAGAGATAGAGATAACAAACTTATCTAGTCACATCATACATGGCCGTGCGCATGCTGCTGACTAACCGGAATCAAGTCTATACATGATTAGAAAAAAAGAAAAGACGATCTTGTCTATACATGCAAATAAATATTTAATAGAAAGGGTGCATATGGCAACTCAAAGGCACATGGTAATTCAAAAGTTGTATGCGTGCAATATATGGAAAAAGAATCGGCCGTGTAGTATTTGGAAATAGAATTGACTGATTGAAATAAAAGTCTGATACGCCGCAGATTACGCATGCATGCACATCCAATCGAATTAAAACTTTTTCCGTTTCGTGGGTATGCCCGGGAGAGGGGGAGGAGGGGAGAACAGACCACCGCCATCAACTCGTAATTAGAAGTAGTCACTACTACAAAAGGGGTTATATTAGACACATCATCATAGAGCGGTTTTAAGATAAAACCGTGCTGTGATGTTTTTCGAGACATCAAAGGCGGTTTGTAGATCAAACCGCTCACGATACTAATTATCACAGAGGCGGTTTCAAATACGCACCGTGCGTGATGTTGAGCGAGCACATCACGAGACGGTGTGTAGATCAAACCGCCTCGTGATTCGTTAAAATATGACAGACGGGTTTAGCTACAAACCGTTTGGGATGTTAGGAAGAACTTCATAGGCGGTTGGTGGATAAATCGATGCGTGATATTTCGTCATCACAGACGTGTTTATCCACGAACCTGTCTGTGATCATACATTGAAATCTCGTAACTACGCGCCATACAAAAAAAAAAGTCTATGGATTATAGATTGCATTATAATTGAGAATTCTTGCATTATAGATTGCATTATATATAAGAAGCATTACAAAAGATCGACTAGTACTATATATACTTTAACTAAAAGCAGATCACTATATAGCTAGCTAGCTTGCTACGCCTCGTCTTAAATCGAGGAGGAAGCCGGAGTGGGGTCGGAGTCCGCGGAGTCCTCGCTGCGGCCGTCCGGGTCCTCGCTCGAGCCTGCTCGATCCGGGTCATCCTCCAGCTCCCACCCGTCGCGATAGCCCTCCGACGAGTCGTAGCTTACATCGGAGGAGGAGGAGGAGGAGGCATGCGCGCCAGACGCTTCGGCGCCTGGGAGGCGGAGGAGGTGGCGCCGACGCCGCCTTGCCGGTGGAGGCAGGGCGTTCGGGAGGGGCGGGTGGAGGCGGCGCATCAAGGAGCAATGGAGATGGCACCAGCGTGGCGCCGCAGACCATTCGCGCTTGGTCATGCCGTGGGTATGGTTGGAGGTGGCGGCGGCGTCGGTGGGGTGGAAGCAGCCGAGGAGTTCTTTGGTGTGTTGCTCATGGCTCTAGCTTGGTCTTGCTGTTCTTTGGTATGGAGGCAGAGCGCACCGGCTGAGGGTTCTTAAAAGGCAATGCACTAGCATTGGGAAGACAAGGGATATGACTGCGCATTAGTGGGGACACAGCGATATGACGCGCAGCCGCTGCAGCTGCATTGGGCAGACGCGACGGTCAAGTGCCGGTCAGGAAGACGAAGGGTCATCATTGCGGACGGTTTTAGTCAAAAACCGTCTGTGACTGATGTGACATCGCAGACGGTTTTTGACTAAAACCGTCTGAGAAGTTATCACAGACGGTGCCATCTATAGACCGTCTGTGATCTATGGTCATATCGCAGACGGTTCGATCCAAAAACCGTCTGCGCTATATCTCTGACATCGCAGACGGTGTTATCTACTAACCGTCTGCGATGACGTGTATAAAGCAGAGAGCTCCCCTTGACCGTCCGTCTCTGTTTCTTTAACATTTCCTCGGCTGCCTCTCGAGAGCTGCGCATGATGCGATTGAGGCGTTCCTTGTGAAAGAGACCCTAGATTTGGTGATTTTATTGCGATCCTTGTGCTCTTGGTCATCCAAGGTTAGTAATTGCTTCTAATCTGAATTACATTTTATATCTAGCTTGGGAAATGAAGGCGTGTTCTAGGGGCCTGTTTGGGAGAGCTCCATTCCAAAAAATCAGCTCCACTCTACCATAGAGTTGAAGTAGGGAAGAGATCGGTGTTTGGCTTGCAAATTAGAGCTAGCTCCAAGAATAGATGGTTTTGGTGTGGATACCCATTTATGCCTCATATGTGTAACCAAAGGCAAAGGTAGGTAATTATTTACAAACTTCACGAGTGGACACCCCTAGATCTAGCTTGTTGTATCCATTTTATGCGTTATGACCTAAATTCGTCATTTAACTATTGTTACATATGTTGCGTAGATGGACGTATTTGGATGTATCTTTGAGAACCGTCACGAGCACCGAGTACATTAATGGTGTCTCCGCTTTTAGAAGAGCTGCAGAGGTAGATATGTCGAACAAGGGGTGGAATTTATGCCTTGTCCATGCGTTGATGCGAGAATCTCCGGATGTTTGAAACCCAGCCTGATTGAAGCACACTTGATTCTCTGAGGTTTCAAAGGGATATACATGTTGGACGATCCACGGTGAAGAGCAGATTATCACGAGAGAGCAAGTAATCTTGGCATGGTGGACGAAGTCGATGATACTCGGATGATATCGATTGTACTTTCGATGACAATCTGGATCGGTTACTACGGGATGCGAAGGAACCGTGATGAGTGGGACTATGTAAAATTCGGAGCTTGATGGACGACTTCGGAGAAACCTTTGTTCCCGGGTTGCAAGTCCAGATACACAAGATTTTCGTCCGTGCTAGAATTGCTGAAATTAAAGGCAAGCAACGGTGGTCGACAAGAGTTTCACAAAGATTGTTGGAGTGCATTAGCGGATATGCTTTCTGAGGGAAGCGAGTTGCCAACAACAACCTACAAAGCCAAAAAGGTTCTTTGTCCCTTGGGAATGGAAGTAGAAAGAATACATGCTGTCCAGAATGATTGTATCTGTCGCATAAGCGATGCATAAACTTGCATGTATGTCCGTGTGCAACGCATCCGGTACAAGCGTAAACATAGATTGGGTGATGAGGTGAAGAAAGGACCTCCGGCTAAGGTGGTGTGGTATCTGCCTATAATTCCCGTTTGAAGCGGTTGTTTGCGAATCCAAAAGAAGCCAAATTGCTTCGATGGCACTTTCGGATGAGCGTAAAACGATGGAATGACTAGGCACCTGCCGATTCAACTCGGTGGAGAAACATTGATAGGAGGTTTGAAGAATTCGCGGCGGATCCGAGGAATATAAGGTTCGGATTGAGTACATATGGAATGAATCCTTTCGGTAACATGAGCGTGTCATAGCACTTGGTCTCAGAATCTTTGTGTGTACAACCTTCCTCCTTGGTTGTGTATGAAGCGAAAGTACATATTAATGTCTCTACTCATCGAAGGCCCTAAGCAACACAGAGAATGATATTGATGTGTACCTAGCACCATTGGTGGAAGATCTCAACACATTGTGGGCTCTGAGGGTGCGGTATGGGATGCTCACAAACGAGAGTACTTCACTTTGAACCGCTGTTGTTACGCACCATAAATGATTATCCCGCCCTTGCTAACTCGTCCGGGCAGAGTACAAAAGGAGCCAAAGTATGTACTCATTGCTTGGATGACACCGAGAGTGTCTGGTGAATCACTCACATAAAACTATGTACATGCGTCATCAGTAGGTTCCTTGAGAAATCACCCATACCGCAAGATGAAGCAACAATTCGACGGCACCACCGAAGGCGCTTTAGTTCGAAAGCCTTTAAGCGGGACAAACATTCATGACATTGTTAAGAAGTTAGATGTTGTGCTAGGAAGGGACGAAATCGACCCATGAGAAAAGCATGTGGAAGAAGAGATCAATATTTTGGGACCTACCTTATTGGGAGCACCTAGAAATTGACCTTTGATCGATGTGATGCACGTGAGAAGAATGTCTGTGATAGCTTGATTGGTTTCTTCTTGAACACTAAGGGTAAAACAAAGGGCGGTATCAATGCGGCTTGACTTGGTCGACATGGGCATCGGACACGAGTTAGCACCAAAAGAGAGTGATAAAGGCCAAACATCTTGTGAGCACTGCTTGTTACACTCTGTCCAAGGTGAGAAGAAGGAATGCGCGGTGCTTGCATGGTGTGAAAGTTCCGTCCGGTTACTCGTCCAACATGAAGAGACTTGTTTCGATGCATGATTTGAGTTTAACTGGCATGAAGTCCCATGATTACCATGTGCTTATGACACAGATGCTCCCTGTGGCAATTAGAAGTATTTTACTGACCAAGGTTCGGAGACAATCACAAAGCTGTGTTATTTCTTTAACACAATTGCTCAGAAGGTCATCGATCCCGAAGGACTTGATGCTCTGCAGGCCGAGGTGGTGATGACTCTATGTAATCTTGAGATGTATTTCCCCGTCGTTTTTTGATATCATGGTCCATCTCATTGTTCACCTTGTGAGGAGATAAAGATGTCGGGAACTGTGTTCTCCGTAGCATGTACCCGTTCGAGAGGTACATGGGAATTCTGAAGTCGTACGTACGGAGTCGATCTCGACCGGAGGGTAGCATTATTGAAGGTTATGCAACCGAAGAGGTCGTCGAATTCTGCGTGGATTACATGGCTCAGGTCGAACCGATAGGTGTGCCTCGATCCCGCCATGAGGGAAGGCTCCAGGGCATCGGGACCATCGAAGGAAAGCAATCACGCCTGATGCGGTTGCGTGTGCAAAAGCCCATTTCACGCTTCGCAACACATGGTCATTGTGGCCCTTATATCGACGAGCACAAGAATTGGCTTGAAGAGAATCCGACGCGCCGGTAGTAATCTTGGATCATCGACAACATAACATTCACTTCAGCAGATGGTTGAAGGAGCAACAACCCATTTCGGTGAGACAACGACATGGTTGGCAAAAGGCCAACTTTACGGTTGTAACATGGAAAGGATATGACTTAAATGGGTACACATTTTACACGAGATCGTGACATGAAGAGCACAAACCGTAACAACGGTGTTCAGACGATGCACTAATACTGCATTGGATCGATGAGGAGCTCGTATTATGGGTTCATTGAGGAAATTTGGGAGCTCGACTATGTGCTATTCAAGATCCCTTATTTGGTGCCGTTGGGTTAACCTCTGACGTCAAGGTTGACAAGTATGGCGTCTGGCTGTGGACCTCGAACGTCTCGGATACAAAGAGGAACCATTCGTTCTCGCCAACCAAGTTGTTCAAGTCTTCTATGTAACCGACCCGTCCAACAAGCAGCGACATGTCGTTCTTCAAGGAAAAAGGAGAATTGTCGGAGTCGAGAATGTGGTGGATGAGGAAGAATACAATCAGTTCGATGAGTTGCCTCCTATTGGTACAGGCGTAACAATCCGGGAAGACCAACCTGAGGAAGCTAGCTACGCACGTGTTGATCATCACGAAGGGCTAATTTTTGATTAAAATTAAGCAGGTGTATACAGACATGTATTAATTAATGGGATGTATTGATTAAAATTGAGCAACTCTATATATATGGCCATGTATTAATTACCGAGATGTATTCATGAGTAAAAATAATCAGGTTTAATCATTGAAAACTCGGGTTTCAGTATTGTCGCTCTCTGCTTTAACTGTGAAAACTCCGGTTTCAGTATTGTCGATCAAGTTCAGATGCACTGACGAAAATACGACAATCACACACAGGGAATACAGAGAAAGATCGAGGTGGAAGCGATTTTCCCAGACGGTTTAATCATTGAACCGCCTAGGAAAACATGTTTTCCCAGACGGTTTAGTCCCGCAACCGTCTGGAATGGTCTTCCCGCGCCACTCAATAAATCCCGCGCCCTGCCATTTCACCAAGTCCCGCGCACACTTAGTATATTGCAACCCTAGCTCCTCGACGACGCCTCCCGTCGGCCCTCCCGTCGGCGCGCCCTCCTCGTCGGCCCCTCCCCCTCGTCGGCCCCCTCATCGGTGGCGCCTCCCTCGTCGGCGCCTCCCGTCGGCGCCTTCCTCCCCTCGTCAAGCCTCCCCTCGTCGGCGCCCTCCCATATACAAGACTCCCTCGTCGGCGCCCTCCCCAGGGTGGTGTCTCCGCTCTCCATCGATCGGTGAGTACTTTCAATTCGGTTCTCCACTTGATTCTTGCTGGCTGAGATACTGGTGTTGCTCTGTGAAGAAATTAGGGTTACTACATGAATACGACTATTAATGAAGTGACTTAAGCCTTGAACTGCCAGACATGTATGAAATTATTGATTTAGCTAGTGGTCTGTATTTCTTGATCTGGAAGCACTGTTTTGTTCTATTATGCTGGTCGATGATGATTTAGTTGAATGAGGCAATACTAATCTGGTTAGTTAGTGATTATCCTCTGTGATTCAGCACTGTTTAGATTATTGTGTCTAAAACTTCAACTTGGCTTTTGTTGCTGCTGTATAAGTGATATACTATCCTGTTTTTATGTCCTGATTATGTGACTTGATTTGATTTGGAATCACTGGTCTATTCTGAATTGGATTGTCACTAGTTTGTCATCTCTGTCTTGGAGAAATCTTTGCTATCCTGTTGCTCAAGAGTTTTACATAATCCATAGTTGAGTTCTAGTGAATCAAACTTCTAAAACGGTGCTGAATTTCAGAGAACCACTAATTTCAGATTAGTAAAACTCGTGATATATTGTTGAATTTTGGTGTTGGAGGGCTTCTTTGAAGCAACCCATCAAGACTTTAAATCTGAGAGCAACACTTGTAAACCAAACATGAGTAGTACCTTTGTTTTGGTTAACTCCTTTATTATCCATCTTTGGATGTCCTGTTTATATGTGTTCGATCATATCATGAATCTATGTGCTTATAAGCTTATACTGTTGAATTCATGATCATTTCATATGTTATGGACATTGAGGATAAGTTGTGCTTAGTAATATCTGGATTAAGTCTATGTTTCATTATGAACACATCTTGCACTATTTTCAACAATCCATGGTTTTACCAAACTCCTTTGAAACCATGTCAAGGCTTAAGTTATTGAATTGATTTGTCTACCCCATTTGTGAGTGTGGTGAAGATCCTTATCGTCATCCAAACCCTAAAATCAGAGAGCACAACAAAATTTATTCCTCTCGTTGAGGTACAATATATGCATAATTCATGTTGGTTAAATATGGGCAAATATGTGGTGCAAACCACCCTTCCGGTGAAAACTCCATGAAAACCAGCTTTAAAAGTTGCGAAAAATTCTCAAAAAATTACCATATGTACGGGAGGTGAGCTTCTACAATCCCGCATTTGAAGATGCACCACATATTTGCCCATATATATATACATATATATATATATGGGTATAAATATGCACTTAGAAGTAATAATGAATAAAATCTAAGAGCACAACAAAATTTATTCCTCTCGTTGAGGTAAAATATATGCATAATTCATTGTGGTTATTTATGGGCAAATATGTGGTGCAAACCACCCTTACAGTGAAAACTCCGTGAAAACCAGCCTTAAAAGTTGCGAAAATTCTCAAAAATTACCATATATGCGGAGGTGAGCTTCTACAATCCCGCATTTGAAGATGACGGCTGGTTTTCACGAAGTTTTCACCGGAAGGGTGGTTTGCACCACATATTTGCCCATATATATATATACATATATATATGGGTATAAATATGCACTTAGAAGTAATAATGAATAAAATCTTGCTCTTATACTCGCATCTTTTCCAACAAAATGGCGTCCAACGTACCACCGATGGGATCTGATGATGCGCCCAACATAGAAAGAAACAGGCGCAATGCAAGAGGGCTTAGTAAAAGGCCTCAAAGCCGATACACCATCACGGTGGTCGATCCGCGTGATGGGGCCCCTACCTCCTCCGAAGGTGTTGCGACTTTAGGACCATGTGTGGGATCGTTGGGCATGAGCGGGTCCCCATCACCTATCCATCATGGAAGACGGCGATGATGAGGCGCAATAATCTGGTGATGAAATATTTGCGTCATTCCAGGTTCCACAAGATGCCAAGCCTGCACTACGACGGTACGCCTTGCTAGTGGCGAGAAAGGCGTGGAAGAACTTCAAGAGCGTCCTTGTTGCTAATTTCGTCAATAAGGAAATAACTCCGTTCCAGAAATACGGGTTCATCTCTGAGGATGTTTGGAAGCAATTTGTTCAGTTGAAGACGATGGAAGAGTTCATGCAACAAAGCGCGGCTCACAAGACGATTCACCATGTAACACACACCCACACGCACTCGGCTCAACTGAGTACGCGGTAAGATGGCGCAATGGATGAGGAGGACAACGAGGCGATCCGAGCGAAGTCGCGCCGCCATTTGCCTCGATCGTGGACCGCGTGCTCGGCTGGGTAAGAGCGAGGTCACGGACACTTCGGGCCAGTCCTCTTGCAAACCCAGTGATGAGGCGGTGTCCCAACGCCTAATATCGTTGAGCACGGAATCTTCCCAGGCTCTTTCACTTGAGCAGAGAGAAAGACATACTCTCCACGGCCTTGGGAAACAAGGAGCACCGGGTCGCACTGAGGCCTAGGTGTTTTGTTCCACAAATTGGGATTCCCGAGGACTCGACCACGCATCTTAGGAGTAGGAAGAGAAGCAAAGTGAGCATGAGGAAGAACTAGTAGCCTTCATTGAGGAAAGGGTTGATGAAAGGCTTAGGCGCAATTCGATAGTCGACTCTGAAGCCTTGAGGCAAGGTTCGAGCAAAGGGTGGTGAGGCAAAGTAGGGACAACGGTGATAACCCAAGAAGCACAAGTCGAGTCACCCCAACTAACCTTGAAAGCGATTCGCGTCCTCCCTGAGGCGAGAGTGCATGAAGCAGATTTCCTCCTAATGACAAGATGCCCATGCCGTGCAATCTGCAAGTGAGGCTTGCCAACATTTGTGTTCCCTTGCAGTCGCTTGGGGACAAGCGTATCCATCCGGTCTTGAGGGCATTAGTGCACGGTCATGTTTTACACCCGCTCACGTGAAGGTACATGTTGATGGTGTACACGAAATGTTCAAGGCCACACGCTGGAATTCCCCGAGCAGCGAGATCGTCACACTAGGGATGCCATCGGCTGTTCATCGATGGCCCAAGAAGGACATCTCCTTCGACGCCGCCAAGGAGCACCAAGGTACAAGCGGTCCCAAAGGCACCACATAATGTGCCGGAGCTACCAACACTACGAGCCATGCCATGCAACGAACAAGCCGACCAAATCGGCTATCGTGTCCCGTCCCGCTGCAGACCATTACTCTTGTTAGGGCCCAATCATCTCTGTCTGAGCGAACCTTGGTTGCGAGCCACGCAGAGGCAAGGGCAAATCGAAATGTACCCGTCACCAGGACTATCCGCTTGCCCCATTGGTGCGGCAATTCGATGGGCCAACCATTTGTACCGAGAAGAGCGCAAGGAGACGCTTTCATTAGCTGCGTTAGATTGCAAAATTGGTACCTAAAACAAGCTAACAAGCCGCTGCTGGCAACGGTAACGAGTATCTCCGTGACCTTCCATGAGGAGTATTTCTTGCACCGGTCTATAGATGGCGTCTTCGTGGTCGGCTTCACCGACATTTTCGATCTATACAACCTCAAAGCGCTCGGCGCCTCACTCCTAAGATCTTTGGACAATGTAAGTGTGTGCAATCACGTGCCTACAATTCTCACGCATCGATAAATATCATATATATCGTCCTTGATTTTGTATATGTAGACACATGATCCACGAAGCAATAGCAAGGAAGAATTGGTGGGTTTCACGACCCACACATAATGTCCAAGCAAACCATTGATGAAAATAAACAATTTGTCTCTTAGTACATGGAAAAAGTAATGCATACTTATTGAACAAAAATTCATACTTGTACCCTACAACCCGGGGTAAGTGCTTCGTCCGGATGCTATATATACACGTTGATTTCTACTATATATCTCACCTCGAACTTAGGTTCGATGACCATGACGACATACTTGTGTAGGTTTCTTTGGGTTCTACTCGTAATTATACCAGACGTAGCAGGTAATTTATCTTGATTCAAAAAGGCGGCACCCACGATTTGAAGCCTATCGAGATTTGCTCGACACGTCGTTCGGTGTCTACAAATCGATGGGAGGGCCACACAAGATGGGTCCAGCCAATCTAAAGCATATTTTTAACTTTCTGGTATCTGATAGTATGCAATAATCCTTCACACTCCATTATAATACCTTCGGAACTAATCAAACTATTATGTTTTGGCAGTGCCACCAGCAGCCAAAGGCCACTAACCTATGTGGTTTCTATGCTTGCCACAACATGGCACTCCTCCTTGGTGCCAAGCGGACCAATGTTATGCGTGTGTCCGCCAATCTTGCAACAAATGTCTCTCCACTTATTAATTTATATACATGCGGATTTTACTTTTCTCATTGTGAGGCTTGGCAATGCGCTTGGCTTACATTGGAGCAGTGACCTTCAAGGTATTCGAGGGCGACTTTGTAGCTTCTGCTGCGTGAGGTCCTAAATTCAAATGGCGAGATGCTACTCGGGGCTTAACGAATTAGAGTTGTGAATTTGTTACTTAATCGTACATTATATTTGTGAACCTTGTGATGTGAATTTGTCATTTCTCTACTACGAATCCAATTCGTTTGAACATATGTCAGTTGATTTACGCAATGGATGAGCTTGATGTGTACATTGATTCATGAAATCTTATTTGTTTGTTGTGTGACATGTGATTGGAGTACATTTTGTAAATCTATGTCATAATAATTAATATGATTGTTATCTTTGATCTTGTCTTTTTGTTTGAGAGGGCATGGCTAGCAAATCTCGAGGCTAGCCAATATATTGAATTTCAATACAAAATCAAATCAACATCACAGACGGTTATAACAAAGAACCGTCTGCGTGATATATTATACTTCACAGAGCGGTTATTACTTCAAACCGCCTGAGTTATTCAATCGTCACAAACGGTTAGTAACTAAAACCGTGCGAGATGACGAGATGACGGTTAGTAATATCACAGACGGTTCGTAAATAACACCGTCTGAGATGACAAAATATCACAGACGGTTTGTAAATGAAACCGTTTGCGATTATCATTTTCACAGACGGTTCAAAAACCGTCTGCAATGATTCATTCGCATCACTAACACTTGCTTACAGACGGTTCGCAAAACCGTCTGTGATGTTGTTTACGAACCGTCTATGATCACCTGTTCTGTAGTAGTGAGTAGAGATATTCGTAGTTTACACTTCACACTTTTACATTATTTCAGTTTAACAAATAAATATAAAAATAAAAAATAATACAAATATTATTACTACTAGTGTCACATTTTTTTAAATGGCAAATCCCCGTATCGTATCGTGTGGAACTGTGGATGTATCCGTATCGGTGCATCATATGTGCTAAAAAAAAGCCTGCAGCACACCATTATCTAGTGAGAAACACAAGATGTCGTATTCATTCTTCTCCAGTTCTCTTCCTCAGCTCCGAAATGAAATCCTCCCTCTCCTGGTCCGACATCCCCGCCGTCGAGCAGTCTCCGACGCCCCACTCGGCGCCCCGCAGGCAGTACTTATCCTGGATCTGCCTCTCGTTCCTGAAAATTGTTCAGACGTTCGTGGCAAGAACTTGACAGAGAAGTATCCCAAGAGCGGGGGGAAACAGCAGAGAGCTACAGGGTAAGTGTAAGCAGAAGGACTAGATATAGGTGTGTACTTCTCTTTGTTCTGCTTGGACTTCTCGAGCAGCTCCTGGAGCACTTTGGAAGACCTGAACCTCGAATCAAACTCGGCGTACTTCTTCTGGTTCTCCGCTTGAGAGCGAAAAGGAAAAAAATGATTTGATCAGCGAATTGAGTCGCAGCATGACACCAGCAACAATCACAAGGCCGTCGTAAATGAACTGAGCAAGAGGATGATTGATGGCACAGGAGGCTAACCATTCCATTTGTCCAAGAACTCGAGTCGGGGCAATTTGGGGCCTGGAACCGATTCCAAGCCAGTGGACCCTGACAGAATGCCGGCATTCACTGCAGTTTGCAGACGAATTGGTTGTGTCATCAGATGCAGAACGCAACAGACGAACCGAGTACTGTGCAGTGTGAAGTACTTCACTGCTAGTTCTAGTTGGCACTACTACATACTGCTGGTTGGAGTACTAGCGCTTAGCTAGGGTAGTATTTGCACTACGAGATACCTGGACTGGACCAGAGGACAAGTGAGAGGGAGACAGCCGCGGGGACGGCCAGAGACACCCGGTCGGTCTTCATCGGCGCCGTGGCGGCACTGCACCGACCTCTCGCGGGTGCTGCGGTGGCCGGTGGCGCGCCGCGAAGGCCAGGCATGGCTTCTTTCTGCCTTGGTACTGGCTGTCTAGCTCAGTGCTCGCAGGTCGGTGCTGCGTCCCGGCGACGAAAGACGATGGATGGATTCGGCTGCAGTGAAGCCGCTGATGGAAGGATGGTTGCTAGCTCACTTGTTCTCTCGTGAGCCACTAGCGATAAGGCGAGACGACGGATTACTCTTGGGATCTTTTTGGGGAAGGGATTAGTCCTTGTCCAGTCAAAGTAGTAAGTTGATAGTGGTACTCACCCCGTTCTTGTTCGATTTTTTTAGTGTTGCAGCTCTCTCTTTTTTTTTTAATAATTAGTCTCTATCGGATTTTCCCCCTGAATTTGGCCTCTATTGTAGTGGATGGGGAGCACCGCAATTGTTACGACGTGACACGTGACGTTGCAGCTCCCTCACTCAGCAAATTCGAAAAAAGCAGTGCAGCGCTGCCACTAAGCTATTTCGAAAAAATTAAAAAACAGTAGCGCACCCACACAGCTGCATGTAGGGGTGGCTCGGCTCGACCGAGCTCGTCAGTTTGCGAGCCGAGCCGAGCTCGGCTCATTGTCTTTGTCGAAATAAAACCGGCTCGACTCGTGAGCCGCTTGGCATGTGGGCCCGCCATTACGCCAACTCTCAAGTATGTTTATTGTATGTTCCTTGTTCAATATACCGTATGAATGCTGGCCGATTGAATGTCTCGGGGATGTGGCTAATTTTGTATTAAAATTAAGTCTCATGTAATTTGGATAATCAATTAATGATTAGTGATTAGTGAAAGTGATTCAATATCCGAATTTTACCGAGCCTAACGAGCCAACGAGCAGCTCATGAGCTGCTCGGGCTCGCTCATTGTAACACCGAGCTAGACGGTAGGCTTGGGCTCGGCTCGCTGATGCACCGAGCCGAGCCAAGACTCTAGCCGAAGCCGAGCCCGAGCCGAGCCGCGAGCCTCGAGCTATTTTTCCACCCCTAGTACTGCTACGTATCACGCATGGTACTGTAGCACATGTTTTTTTATATAAATACGCTGAGTGGAGGCTAGTTCTGGAAAAATACATTATAATTTTATTAGGTTTTATAAATACATTATAAGAGAAAAAAATCGCACGGCGGTTAATTCGAAAAATAATTGTCCGGGTAGTTTTGAAAAAATTGCACGGTAGCTAATTCTGAAAATCGTACGTCCTACTATAAATATTTTGAGGGCCTATATTCTGCAGGCCAATTAACATCAATAATTTTGCAGATCCAATTACTATTGATAATTCTGTGGGCCGTGGTGACCTTCAGTAATTATTATGAAGGAAGTGGTGCACAGCAAATGCTGCTACACGCACGCATACAAACGCAGTTGCTGTAACCTCCCTCTCATCCTTGCTCTATAAATGGGAGGTAAAGGGCAGAGAGAAGAAGAGTTTTGGGACAAACACTAGAGAGCAGAGGAAACACTTCCGGGCAAACTTTTGAGGAGAAGGCAGCGCACAAACATTTGAGAGGAAGAGCTTTAAGTACAAAAAGATAAAAGAAGGTGAGAATCATGTTCTTCTTTAACCCTTAGGTTTGGTTAAATGATACAAGTCAAGGAGCTCTTCTTGCTCCTGCTCCTCCGTCCTTAATTAGGCTTGGTCAAGCAATACAGGTCAAGGTGTATTCTCCATCAAGACCTCATTTTCTAGTTTAGTCCCGTTAGTGGATACGGATGAAGAAAGAATATATAATATCCCCGTTTCTTAATTTCGGTCCCTACGCATAGATACAGATCAAGGGTGAGAAGATACAAGACCCCGTTTTCTAGGTTCGGTCCCTTGAAGCGCATACAAATTACGAGCGGGTATATGCTGTAAAAGAAAATGATACATCAAAAAAATCATTAAACAATTAAATTTTGTTGCCATTATGCTTGCACATGGGTTCCATATTCATAAATACCATGTCATGAGTTCCATATTCATGAATACCATGTCATGAGTAGTAACACGAAGAAAAGGAAGAAGAAAAGACATACTGATATACTAGCCCGCGACCATGCATCATACTGTGGTCGTGCTCATGCATGTATGAGCCAAATACTAATTAATGGATCATCAAATTAACAAAGAAAACAAAAGGAAACGGAACCACACTTAAGCCCATGTCCTGCATACATGCATGAACGTGCAGCGAGCATGACCAAAGGAGATGCCAAAATTGGTGCATGCATGCATCAAAAGGATAATAACCATTTCAATTACTCAAATTAACAAAAGATAATTGCCACTAACCCATGTCCACTACATGCTACTGCATCCCAAATACATGCATGCATGCAACGCAATGGGAAGTGGCACTGCTAAAACAAATTGAATTATGTAATTAGCCTATGAAAACACGCATAAAAAATCATGCAAACTGCAGTGTACGTGTGCTAATTATGTGTAGCCTGTAATTAAATAAATCAAAGTGTTGTAGCGTAAGTGTGCTAATTACTTTCTTCATTTGTTAATTAAGAAGGATAATTAGTGAGGCCCATGCAAGTATGCATGACTCAGTCAAAGTACAGTTGGCTGTATGCATGTATTGATAAAAAATCATAGCTCATGTTTAATAATAGACCATTATCAAAGAAGTAAAAAGTATGAGTAAAGTCTCGATAAAGCGAAATAAATACTATGCCCCACAAAAAATCAATTAATGTGAAAACAATTAAAATACCCCAAAGCAAACATCCGCCAATGACGCCAAGATTGAAGACTTTTCTTTCTTATATTTTTGTAATGTCATATGTTGCAATTTGGTGTAGTTTTCATGTAGGAATTCTTAAGGGTTTTCTCGCCAAGAGATGCAATTAACACAATTTTTATGTAAATGTATGAATTCTGAAAGTAATGTACCTATAATATCTTATACTTGATGTTTCTTAGTCTCATATTCAATCAAATTTAAACAACTTGTCTCTAATGACATTGGAGAAGGGTTCACGCCCATTTCCCCGTCATCAGTCTGGTGTGCAACGCATCTTGATACAAGCGTAAAAATCAATGAGATGATGATGATGAGAACATTGAGGTGAAGAGAGTTACTCCTGCTAAGATGGTATGGTATTTGCCTATAAATCCCCGTTTGAAGTATTTATTTGTGAACCCAAAGAAGGTAAAAACGGTTGTGTTGGCACTCGGAGGATCGTAAGAATGATAGAATACAAAGATACCTTGTTGATTCCACCCAATGGAGAAACATCGATAGGAGATTTTTAGAATTCGGTGCAGATCCGAGGAATATAAGGTTTGGAATGAGTACAGATGGAATGAATCCTTTCGGTAACATGAGCAGCCGTCATAGCATTTAGCCTCTGAATTTCTGTATTTACAATCTTTCTCCTTGGTTGCAGGGCCGTCTCCAGAAATTTGGGGCCCCAGAGCGAATGGCGCGATCAAGAAATGGAGGGAAGGGGGCACCGAGACCGCGAGACGGTCAGGTAGAGTGCTACTGCCAGACGGCAAAGCCCTCGGTAGGTGTGCACCGCCACATGCCACCAGCAGAAGACCTCCGTAGTCCTGCAGCCCCCCATCGCCACACATGCAGCACCACCTCGTGGTACAAAGAAGAACAATCTTTAATAAAGACACCGGCCCCCGATCACCTACACACACAAGCATTCAACGTGTTTTGATTTTTGAAGATCGATGGAGATCGCCAATTCGCCATGGAAGCAGCAGCTTAGCCGATAGTATGATTTATGAATCAATCAATGATAGTATGATTTATGAATCAATCAATGAATGTATGATCATTGGTCATTGCTGCATGCGTGCGTCCACGTACCTAGTCCTTACTCCTTGAGGCTTGAGGTGAGGTCGTTGCCGGAGTGAGCACCATGGGCCGGCGTATTGAGTATGCGTATCCCGTATCCGTGTATTCGTGTGAGTCGCCGCCTCGCCGCCTCGCCAGCTCACCGGTCGCGTCAAAATCGATCAGACGATCAGTGCATCAGAGTTGTGGTCCTCGCTCTCGCAGTCGCAGTCGCAGAGATGGGATCAACTAGCCATATGAACCGTCGTCGACTCATCGTGGACTCGTGCCCTAGGCGCTAGCGAAATCGCCGAAATGAATGGCAACGATGATGCATGCAAAGAGCCGTGTCGCACTGGCGTTGGACCGCATGCATGGCGATTGGTGAGTTGCAGGTGAACCGTCGCATGCAAGGGGCCTAGTAAAATTTGGAGGCCTTGTAAAATTTGGGGGCCTTGTGCCAGAGAGCAGATGGCGCGTGGCCATCGATGGGCCTGCTTGGTTGTCTATGAAGCGGAAGTATATTTTATTGTCTATACTTACCAAAGCCTAAAGCAACTTAGGAACGATATTGGCATGTACCTAGCACCATTGGTGAAAGATCTGAAAACATTGTAGGCTCCTGGGTACAGCTTATGGATTGCAAACAAATGAAGAACTTCACATTACACTGCCCTTGCTAACTTATCAGGCCATAGTATAATAGGAGCCAAAGTCTGTACCCACTTCTTAGATGATATTGAGAGTGTGTGGTTGAATCACTCGCGCAAAACTATGTACATGCGTCACCGTAGATTTCTTCGGAGGAATCACCCAAACTGCATGATGGAGAAATAATTCGACGGAATGAATGAAGACAGTTCAGCTCCAGGGCCTTTAAGTAGAACAATGTTCATGATATAGTTAAGAACTTAGATGTTACGTTAAGAAAGAGACGTAAATTGAGGACCTATGAGAAGAGTATATGGAAGAAGAGATCAATATTTTAGGATCTACCTTATTGGAAGCATCTAGAAGTTCGGCACTGCATCGACGTCATACATATAGAGAAGAATGTCTGTGATAGTTTGATTAGTCTTTTACTGAACATTAAAGGCAAAACAAAGGATAGTATCAATGCATGACTTGACTTGTTCGATATGGGTGTCAGACTTAAGTTAGCACCGAAAGAGACCAATAAAGACCGAAGGTATTATGAACCTTTTTGTTACACTCTGTTCAAGGCCGAGAGAACTGAATTGTACCAGTGCTTGCATGGTATGAAAGTTCCGTTCGGTTACTCCTCCAACATTAACAGATTTGTTTCGATGTAAGATTTGAACTTAACTGGCATGAAGTCTCATAATTGCCATATGCTTATGACATGGATGCTCTCTGTCGCAATTAAAAGTATTTTACCGATCAAGGTCCGGGAGACAATTAGAAGGCTATGTTATTTCTTTAACATAATTGCTCAGAAGGTTATTGTTTCCGAATGACTAGATGTTCTACAAGGCGAGGTGGTGACGACTCTATGTAATCTTGAGATGCATTTTCTTCCATCATTTTTGATGGGGGATTTGATCATATACCCCATTTTACTCAGTGCAATTGATAAAATGCCCCGTTTGTCTCACTAACATATGGCCCCAGGGCCCGCATATCAGTAAGACATCATGGGGTATTTTATCAATAACACAAGTAAGTGAGGGCATTTATTTTGGTCTTTAAATTTTACAGGTTTGTATAATCTCACTTCCCCTATCTATGGTAATTTTTTAAGAATTTTTTGAAAATATGTACTTATGGTTTTCGTGAATAAGAATTTAGTTCTGTTTGTCGGACCTACAGTAAAGTATTTGAAAAATTCTCAAAAAATTTCCACATGTAGGGTAGATGAGCTTTTATAATCTTGTAAAATTTAAAGACCAAACAACATGTACTAACTTTTATTGTCATAAAAATAACATTTTGCTATGAAAAATTTTCAAAAAAATTACCACACATAGGAGAGGTGAGATTCTACATCCTTGTAAAATTTGAAAACCAAACTCAATCGAATTTGAGAGATATAAAAATAATAAAGCACCAAACAACATCACATACTATCTTTTACTGCCAAGAAAATAACATTTTACTTCCTATTACTCAAGGTGTTACTATATCCTGTGTAAAACTGTTGTTTAACACCTTATTTCAGTATGATAACATCTGGTGTAATAGCTCATAACATGTCATTTGTTTGTATGGTAAAAGGCAACATATCCAATGTTTTCTAAAGTTCATGAAAAACATATGTATACATTTTGAAAAATTCTCAAAATATTACCATATGTAGAGATCGTAAGATTCTACTATTCTAAAAAAAATTAAAAACCAAAATCATTCTCATTTGAAATTTATGGTTGAATCAAAAAAGAGACAAATTCATGTACAAACAAGAAGTGGCATTTATTAGTCATTTACTAGTTGGATTTAGTACACTTGACAAATGTGCTAATTTATTGATTGCTACTTAATGCCACGAAGTGGACTCGGTCAGTATGGAAAACTGTTTGGCACTTAGAATAAGCTATTCTACACATAGATATAGAATAGCACACACACACATATACATATATATATTAGGTGGCGCTATTCTACTCCCGAGCATAGAATAGCTATCTGTGCTTTGGCCGGACAAATAAATTCCACACACTGGCCGAAACATAGTGAGTTAATGCATTGTAAACAACACTTGTAAATGCAGCTGCTAGTAAATCATAAAATATTTTACTACAGAACAACTGATGAATTTACTAGCAAAGTGCTACAAAGCACATCTAAATCCAAGTCGGTAGTAAATCACAAATACATTTTATTATAGAACAACAAATTGAATTACTACTGAATCAGTTACTAGTTCATGCGTTGATCAACCCAGCTAGTTATTGCGTATTGTAGTTTGTTTATGAATCTGTCTATTATTTGTCTTTATCATATCTTTCAGTAGATATTGATTTTGGTATTAAAATTTTAAAGGGTTGTATAATCTTATGGTTTTTATGAATAAGAATATAGTTCTGTTTGCTGGACCTGCAGTAAAATATTTGAAAAATTCTCAAAAAAATTACCACATGTAGGGGAGTCAAGCTTCTACAATTATGTACAATTTGAAGATCAAACTCAATTGAATTTGAGAGATATGAAAATGGCAAAGTGCCAAATAGCAACATATACTATCTTTTACTATTAAAAAAATAATATTTACTTTGAAAAATTCTTAAAAAATTACTACACATAGAAAAGGTGATATTCTACAACTTTATAAAATTTGAAGACCAAACTCAATCGAATTTGAGAGATATGAAAATAATAAAGTACCAAACAGTAACATATACTACCTTTTACTGTCAAGAAAACTATATTTTTTTACCTCTTACTCAATGTGTTACTACATGTTGTGCACAATAGTCTTATAGTGTAAAATTTATAAAAATTATATGTACAAGTTTTCAAAAAATCTTAAAAAATTACCACATGTAGAGTAGATGAGTTTCTATAGGACTACAAAATTTGGAGATCAAACTCAATCGCATTTGAAAGATATAAAATTGACAAAATACTAAACAATGAAAAATCACTAGTTAGGCAATTTATCTTTTTCATATCTTTTAGCTGATATTGATTTTGGTCTTAAATTTTTATAGAGATGTATAATTTAACCTCCCCTATCTATGATAATTTTTTAAGAATTTTTGAAAATGCATAATTATGGTTCTCATGAATAAGAATATAGTTCTGTTTGTCGGATCTGCAGTAAAATGTTTGAAAAATTCTCAAAAAATACCACACGTAGAGGAGATGAGTTTCTACAATTTTGTGAAATTTAAAGACCAAACTCAATCATATTTAAGAGATATAAAAATAATAAAGTGCTAAACAGTAGCATATACTATCTTTTACTCTAATAAATAACATTTTACTTTGAAAAATTCTCAAAAAGTTACCACACGTACAGGAGGTGATATTCTACAAGTCTATAAAATTTGAAGACCAAACTCAATCGGATTTTATAGATATGAAAATAACAAAGTGCCAAATAGCAGCATATACTACCTTTTACTATCAAGAAAACTGCATTTTACTGCCTCTTACTCAATATATTACTACATGCTGTACATAGCAGTTATATGGTGTAATATCTATGAAAATTATATGTATAAGTTTTAAAAATCTCAAAAAATTACCATATATAAGATAGGTGAGTTTCTACAACTTTGCAAAATTTGAACACCAAACTCAATCGCATTTGAAAGATATAAAATTGACAATGCACTAGGTAGAGAAAAATCACTAGTCAACTAAATTTATCTTTTTTATATTATTCAGTTGTATTGATTTTGATATTCAAATTTTATAGGGCTGTATAATCTTACCTCCCCTATCTATAATAATTTTTTGAGAATTTTTTAAAATGTGTACTGTTGGTTTTCATGAATAAGAATTTAGTTCTTTTTGTTGGACCAGTAGTAAAATATTTGAAAATTTTTCAAAAAATTACCACACATAGGGGAGTTGAGCTTCTACAATCCTGTAAAATTTGAAGACCAAACTCAATTGGATTTGAGAGATATAAAACTAACAAAGTACCAAACAATAGTATATAGTATCTTCTCCTGTTAAAAAATTAACATTTTACTATGAAAAATTCTCAGAAAATTACCACATGTAGGAAAGGTGATATTCTATAACCCTGTAAAATTTAAAACCAAACTCAATCTAATTTAAGAGATATAAAAATAACAAGTGCTAAACAGCCGCACATATTAAGTTTTACTGTCAAGAAAACTGTATTTTATTACCTCTTACTCAATATGTTACTACATATTGTACTCAACAGTTATATAGTGTAAAGTCTATGAAAATTATATGTATAAGTTTTTAATAAATCTCAAAAAATTATCATATCTAGAATAGGTGAGTGTCTACAACTCTACAAAATTTGAAGACTAAACTTAATCGTATTTGAAAGATATGAAATTGGCAAAATACTAGACAGTGAAAAATCACTAGTCAACTGAATTTATTTTTTCATATCTTTCAGCTAATATTGATTTTGATATTTCAATTTTACAGGGTTGTATAATCTCACCTCCCCTATCTATGGTAATTTTTCAAAAATTTTGAAAATGTTTACTGTTAGTTTTTATGAATAAGAATTTAGTTCTGTTTGGTGGACCGACAATAAAATATTTGAAAAATTCTCAAAAAATTACCACACATAGGGGAGTCAAGTTTCTACAATCTTATAAAATTTGAAGACTAAACTCAATCGAACTTAAGAAATATGAAAATAATAAAGTACCAAACAACAACATATAGTATCTTTTACTGTAAAAAATAATATTTTACTGTGAAAAATTCTCAAAAATTTACCACACATAGAGGAGATGATATTCTACAACTCTGTAAAATTTAAAGACCAAACTCAATCAAATTTAAGAGATATAAAAATAATAAAATATCAAACAATAGCATGTACTACCTTTTACTGTCGAGAAAACTGCATTTTACTACCTCTTACTCAATATATTACTAACTACTGTATACAACAGATATATAGTGTAATGTCTATGAAAATTATATGTATAAGTTTTTAAAAATCTAAAAAATTACCGTATATTAGATTGGTAAGATTCTACAATTTTACAAAATTTGAAGATCAAACTCAATCGTATTTGAAAGATAAGAAATTAACAAAGTACTAAATAGTGAAAAATCACTAGTCAACCAAATTTATCTTTTTCATATCATTTAGTTGGTATAGATTTTGATCTTTAAATTTTTTAGGGTTGTATAATTTCACCTTCCTTATATGTAGTAATTTTTTTTAGAATTTTTGAAAATATGTGCAATTGGTTTTCATGAATAAAAATTTAGTTCTATTTGTCAGACCTATAGTAAAATATTTGAAAAATTCTCAAAAAATTACCACACGTAGGGGAGTTGAGGATCTATAATTGTGTAAAATGCGAAGACCAAACTCAATCGGATTTGAGAGATATGAAAATAACAATGTGCTAAATAGCAACATATACTATTTTTTACTATAAAAAAATAACAATGTACTGTGAAAATTTCTCAAAAAATTATGACACGTAGGGGAGGTTATATTCTACAACCTTGTAAAATTTTAAGGCCAAACTCAATCGAATTTGATAGATATGAAAATAAAAAAGTGGCGAGCAACAGCATATACTACTTTTTACTGTGAAGAAAACTGCATTTTACTGTCTATTACTCAATGTGTTACTACACCTGTATAAATATGTTATCTAACAATTTATTTCTATATAGTAAAATCTGGTGTAATAGTTCGTAACATATCATTTGTTTGAATAGTAAAAACCAACATATCCAATATTTTTTTTAAGTTCATGAAAAATATATGTACATATTTAAAAAAATCTCAAAAAATTATCATATGCAAAGGATGTGAGATTATATAATCCTAAAAAATTTGAAGGCCAAAATCATTCTCATTTGAAACTTATGGCTAAATAAAAAAAAGAGATTGATTTGTGTACAAACACCAACTAGCATTTATTAGTCATTCATATTCAGACATATTTACTAGTAGTTTTGCCACGTTATGGGTTTAGTCAGCTGGATGGTCTATTGCACTAATTAAAACTGCGCACGGGCCCGGTCGCTAAGCAAAATTGACTGACGCATAGAATATGTTATTCTCCACGCAGCTATATATATATACTAGATCAATGCATGTGCGTTGCTACGAAAAATGAAATTGGTAACGAAATATAAAAGTCAAGCAATAAAAGAAAATTGTGCTACAAGATTAAACATTTATTTCTCCCGATTACAAAAGTTTTATAGTTTCTTCTCCGGTATGAATTAAAACCCAATATATTGTACGTAGCAATATATATTACCAATCTAAAAAATCAATCAATCATTTTTATCCCTTTTTGCAATTTATATTACCAGCTCGCGTTTCTCTTCCTCTCGCCATGCTGGCAGCGCGCGCTCCTCGGTGTCGTCGACCTCGTCTTCCTCGTCGCCTCGCTCGTCCTTGTCATCCACCGCTTTCGCAAAGGCGACATGAGGGCTTCCCTCGAGCACGAGGCATTGCTGCCGAAGCCACCGCCAATCTGGACTACTGGCCGCTTCGCGCTCGTGCTGATCACGCTCGAGGCATCCGTCGTCTTCGCCGTCCTCCTCGCGCTCGCGTTCTTCCTCCTGCCGAGCACGCCATGGCGCGCTGTGGAGTCCGTCTTCCTCGCCGCTCACTTCGTTGCGCACGCCATGGCCGCGTGGTCAGTCGCCTCGGAAAAAGGAGTCACCGCCGCCACCCAGCCTTTGCACCTCCGTGTTTTCTGAATCGCCACCGCCCTCGGCGCCGTGCTCTTCTCCGCTTCGGCGGTGATCCGCTGCGCCAACGGTTCGCTGCTCTTCCCAGATGACTCTCTCGCCTTTATCGGCCTACTCATCTTTATGCCTCTAGCGTACTTAGCCATCACTTGCTTCACCGGCCATGACGCCGGAGTCCATGAAGGTGAACCAGGAAACACCAGCGCCGAGACACTCGCCACACCGTGCGCCGCCGCGTCGTTCCTTTCTCTCGCGACGTTCAGCTGGATCAACCCGTTTATCTCCAAGGGGTATGCCAATGACTCTCTCACCGCCGACGACGTCTCACCGGTGTTGACGAGCAACCGCGCCAAAGCGTTGTACGCTTTGTTCACGTTCAACTGGCTAATGCTGGGGTCACGGCACCCGGTGGACGTCGCGCTCTGGCTGTCCTTCTAGTCGTAGTTAATACTGACCGCGACGCTCGGCCTCCTACGCCTCACGGCCATGTACGTCGGTCCGTCACTTATTGATCAGTTCGTCGAGTTCATTCACCGCGGCAGTACAATATGGGAGATCTTGAATGAATTCTCTTGATTGATTTTGTGAAAACTGTACAGCATATATAGAGTACAAAAGGAATGATTGGCCGGCTATTAATTACCAGCAATTATATATAGGACAGAACTATCGCTCGGACGTCCGATACTGTTCATTCCATCGGATGCCTCTTACAACATTTTTTTTCAACGCTTGAAATATTTTTTTCAACGCTTGCAACATTCGTTTATTGTGCCGCATTTCACTGTTTGTCGAAGAAAAATATTACACGCGTTAGCAAAAAATATTACACACGTAGAAAAAAATATTTCAATGCGTCCGAAAAATTCAGACGTTCCAACCGTAGCAATTCCGATATATTTATCAAGAGTCGAACAGGAACGTGGTGCCCATTAAAAATAAATCTCCCCACGAATATCCCGTCAACCGTGTCGCGGAGATCAACAGTTCAACACAGCATCACAAGCAAATCCCTTGTCTCTCTCCCCTTCTTACTTCATCTCTCTCCTCCAGATCCCGACCCAAATGGCCTCCTACGGCGACGACGACGATTCCGGCCGCCGACGCCCGCCGCAGCACCGGCCGTCCGGAGGTGGCAGCGGTGACCTGGCGTCGAGCGCCAAGCTGCTGGCCGAGGCGGCCAAGTCGGTGTTCCAGGACCACAACCTGGAGAAGGTCGACAAGGGCCGCGCCGCCGGCGCCGCCGGCGACATCCTCCACGCCGCCTCCCAGTATGGGAAACTCGAGGGCAAGCCCATGGGCAACTACCTCGGGAAGGCCGAGGAGTATCTCCACCAGTACGGCCGCAAGGAGGGGCTCGGCGGCGGCGGCAAGCATCAGGAGGAGGAGGAGGAGAAAGGCAAGTACAAGAAGAAGCCCGGCGGCCATGGGGCTTCGGGTGCGAGCCATGAAGGGGGCATGTATGAAGAGGAGGGTGAGTACAAGAAGAAGCCCATTGGTGGCAGGTATGAGGAGGATGAGTACAGGAAGAAGCCTAGTGGTGGTGGTGGCTATGGAGGTGGAAGGTATGAGGAAGAAGAGGATCACAGAAAGAAGCCTACTAGTGGTGGCTATGGAGGGGGAAGGTACGAAGATGAAGCTGAATACAGGAAGAAGCCTACTAGTGGTGGTGGCTATGGAGGTGGAAGGTATGAGGAAGAGGAGGGGTACAAGAAGACTAGTGGCCATGTGGGAGGGAGGTATGGTAAGGAGGAAGAGGAGGACAATAGGAAGAAGCATGGTGGCCGCCATGAGAGCGGAAATGATGAGTCAAAGGATAGTGGCATTGGAGATTACCTGAAACTTGCGCAAGGTTTCATGAAGAAGCAGGGCGGAGAGGGGGAGAGCGGGGGTGGTATGGGAGACTACTTAAAGCTTGCGGAGGGATTCTTGAAGAAGCGTTGAGTTGTAACTGAATCTTTGCTATATGATGATCTGTGAAGGGCTTTGTGTTTGGTTAGTCCCTTATCTTGTTTAATGTCTGTATGTTATAGAATTTCCTACAATTTCCATCCTAGAATGCAATTAAACTGTATTGCTTGTGTTGTCTATGCAATATTGCAATGTAACATGAATGCTGAAGGTGCCACTTATGATACCGGGAGAATAAAAGATTGGATGGATAAATTTGTGTTGTTCATGTTGTGTACTAGTTCTGACTTGCAATAAGTATTATAGTGTTATGATAAATGAAATGTTGAACATATCTTGGTGCTTTTAGCTACTGTTGTTAAAGAGTTTTTGTTCTGATTGGTGGCTATTATTTGAATGTAGCTATGCTGGTGATCTTTTTTTCTTTATCATACTGAACACTAATGCAGTACTGTACATATGTCACCGAACTGGACTGTTACTTGAGCTAAATCTGAAACAAAGAATCCATATATTATCATATAAATTTGGGTTTGTATTACGGTTTGCTGTGTTCAAGTAAGTGATGCTCTTTGTTTCTCTAAGCAAGTGTTTTTACTTGATTGGTTGTAGTTCTAGCCTTACAAAATAGCCTCTGTAATGTATTAGGTTGAATGATTGTTGTTATGTGCATCTAACTGTTCGTGTGCTGCCTACTGGCTCTAATCTTCTAGAGTTACCCGTTGGCTCTTTTCTTCACTTGGGCACTTGGCTATTGCTGTTTAATGCTAGCTGATTCACTGTCAAACGATGGTAGTTTTGGGCATCTGTGTATTGTTCAATGGTCTAGCAATTGACATTTGTGTGTAACCTGCTGAAGCACACCGTTAGCCGGCATAATGTCATCAGCTTTAATAGTTCAATTAGCTCGCAATTATAGATGTTATTGTGCCTTTCCCACTACCATGGCAAGTAGAAAAAGCACCACACAAACAGAATAACCTTTACAAATGGCATCTTTGGTGCAACATTTCTGCAATGTTCATCTTATCCTTTTCCACAGCCCCTTCTTTATATGATCCAGCAGGTATCCTTTTTTTTGTCTCTCTCTTTTAGTCTTAACATTCAGACTCCCAGGCCTTCGGGCCTATTCAACAATCTTGCTAAAACTCAGGTAATGGAACAACTATGAGCCTCTCTTCAACAGTACAACACAATGGATTCCAACAACAGAGCCAACAAGAGTAGCCATAGCCAATGTTCAAAAAAGCGCTAGGCGGTAGGCGGGCGGAGGCCCACTGCCTAGCGCCTAGCCCGCCTAGGCGGCGCCTAGGCGCACCTAGGCGGAAATCACAAAATGGCAATATACAAGTTCAATTCATACCATATTATTTGGTTTATACCAACTCATCAAGCAACTTGACATCTTTAGTACCTAACAGTGATCACTGCTTCATATATACTTAATAGCAATATGGCATCAATAATCAATTGATCAATTCTGGTTTTGCGACCCAACAGTGAAACTCACTCTTGTGACCCAACAGTGAAACTCACTCCCTTTATTTCATCTGCTCTGTTGTTCATCGATTCATTCGATCATCTCCCATTCTCCCCGTCTCACCGATATTTTTCCTCTGGGCTCGGCTCATTCCACTAAGTGCGACAGTGGGAAGAGGTAGACCTCACTTTGAAGTCTGGGAGGCTCGGCGCCACGCTGAAGGAAGAGCTTCAAGGAGGCTGCCTTTTGAACACTCCATAGCCACTTCCCTTCTGCTGTCTCCCCTGGAGACCTGCTGTCCAGCGCTGAGGTGGTGGCCGAAGCTGCTATGTTGGCATGCCACCATGATATCAACAAGGTTGACAAGGGTCGCGCTGCTGGTGTAACAGCTGACCTCCTCCATGCTGGTTCCCATTATGTCCATATCGAGGACAAACCCTTTGGTCAGTACATCGAGAATGCTGAGGGCTTCCTATACCAGTTTCAATCTTCATCAAGGTGTAATGACCTGGAGATTAATTAATCCAATAAAATTACTAAGCAACTAATTAAGAAGATAACGGGCAATTTAACTTAATAACCAATGTTATGTATAAGTCAATTAAAATGACCAATATACCTCTATGGTAACAAGTAAAAGACGCAGGGGTAGAAAAGTAAAAAGAGCACAGTGAAAAAGGGATAAGACCAAGCCACGTTCGGTGCATTGACTGCATTACCCTTTTCTGCTCACTCGAGCAGAGAGCTCGTTCTTCCCCCTTTGCCACACTCCCACAAGTGAGCACAGCCAGTCATCCCCCATTCCCCACATTTCCAACCAAGAGCCAGAGAAAGAGAGCAAGCATCAGAAAGGGCCAGCCCAAGCAAGGCAAAGCAAGAAGAGGAGGAGCCAGAGGAGGAGGAGGTGGTCCAGAGCAAAGGAGGCCACCAAGAAGAGGAACCGAGAAGGACCAGGAGGAGTAGATTGAGCCGAAGTTCAAGGAACCGACCACCTCCACCAGTGCCTCCACCCAATACCAGCGTCTATCCTCATCACAGAACACAGCCATCAGGTGCACAAGTAGAATAGTAGTACTAGTAATGTGGTATGCAAATATGGGTAGATCGGGTAAAATAGCAAGTTGATCAAGTGAAAATACTAGTGATGTCAGAATGTAGCACTAGAGGGGGGCTGCCTTGCGCGTGCCTAGGTTCAACCGTACTCCCTGGAGTACGATTGAATGCCGGTATCGCTACAATACCTCTATCCTACAAGTTTCACATGCACAAATCATCACAGACCCCATAGTCACCTTAGAACACATCTAGCCAACCTTAAGCAACCAGCAAACCGATAAAGCGAAACCTCACCCAAAAATTGATAATGCAGCAGAGAACCAAAGCCACCAAACCGAGTAAGGGCCTATTTGGAGGAGCTGTACTTCAGTTTTGCTTTAGCTTTAGGCCAAAAGCTCTCCCAAACAGCATAGCTGCAAAGCAGCTGGGAAGCTAAGCCATAACAGAAACACCCCCAAAAGCTGCAGTTGGTGAGGAGGAGCTTTTCAGTTGTGGCTTCGCTTGACTATGGTTTAAATTTTCGCCGAATTTCGGCGAAATTTCGCATTTCGGACCATGACGAGTTTGTATGTACCGGCCGAATCTAAAGTTTAATTTTGCTACAGTACTGCTACAGTAATTTCGGCGAAATTTCGGGTTTTAGATCCGGATTTTGAAGTTTGAACACCGGATTTGGTCCAATAACCTATTAGAAAGTGATCTTCTATGGAAATTTGTTGAGAAATTTCGGGTTTTAGATCCGGATTTTGAAGTTTGAGCACCGGATTTGGTCCAATAACCTATTAGAAAGTGATCTTCTATGAAAATTTGTTGAAAACTAATTTTTTGAAATTTTTTAAAATTTGGGCAGAAAAATTGTCAGATTTTTTAAAAAATTTACAAGCTTGATAGTGATATGAAAAATTTATGGTACCATACTTAGTAGTTTGGGATCATACACAAAAATTTACAAAATAATTTAACATCATTTGTTATCTTTAAAAAAACAAAAACAGAATGGACATAATTGGGATAGTAAACTTGTTAGATTTTTCTAAATTTTCTCGAGTGTTATCATGATCTAAAAATTTTATGACAGATTAAGAATTTCCTCAGTACCATTCTATAAAATTTTCAAAAAATTTCAGCTTTATTTGTTTGCTCAATAAAATCTATCAATGCAGTAAGCACTGAACTTAATTTGTTGTATTATATTTCAAAAATCAAACAGAGAAAGAACATAAATGGCACTGTGCCTTATAAGAATTTAATAAATTCACTGAAGCGTGATCATGATTCAAAATTTTTATGAGATATTAATCATTTCCTTATCACCCTTATGTAAAATTTCCTTTGCCACACTCCCACAAGTGAGCACAGCCAGCCATCCCCCATTCCCCACATTTCCAACCAAGAGCCAGAGAAAGAGAGCAAGCATCAGAAAGGGCCAGCCGAAGCAAGGCAAAGCAAGAAGAGGAGGAGCCAGAGGAGGAGGAGGTGGTCCAGAGCAAAGGAGGCCACCAAGAAGAGGAACCGAGAAGGACCAGAAGGAGTAAGATTGAGCCGAAGCTCAAGGAACCGACCACCTCCACCAGTGCCTCCACCCAACACCAGCGTCTATCCTCATCACACAACACAGCCATCAGGTGCACAAGTAGAATAGTAGTACTAGTAATGTGGTATGCAAATATGGGTAGATCGGGTAAAATAGCAAGTTGATCAAGTGAAAATCCTAGTGATGTCAGAATGTAGCACTAGAGGGGTCTGCCTTGCGCGTGCCTAGGTTCAACCGTACTCCCCGGAGTACGATTGAACGCCGGTATCGCTACAATACCTCTATCCTACAAGTTTCACATGCACAAATCATCACGGACCCCATACTCACCTTAGAACACATCTAGCCAACCTTAAGCAACCAGCAAACCGATAACGCGAAACCTCACCCAAAAATTGATAATGCAGTAGAGAACCAAAGCCACCAAACCGAGTAAGGGCCTATTTGGAGGAGCTGTGCTTCAGTTTTGCTTTAACTTTAGGCCAAAAGCTCTCCCAAACAGTATGGCTGCAAAACAACTGGGAAGCTAAGCCACAACAGAAGCACCCTCAAAAGCTGCAGTTGGTGGGGAGGAGCTTTTCAGCTGTGACTTCGCTTGACCACCTCCCACCTCGGTCGCTCTGTCTTCTCGACCTCTGCCACCCCGCCTCGCCGTCTCCACGTCATCTCTCTACTCAGACGCCACTGTACTTTGCTATGTTACTACCTTCCCGCTCAGTTGGCCCCTAAAAGCTACAGCTGCAACAGCCAGTTTGCCAAACAGTATAACAAGAAAAGCTACAGCCGCTAACTACAGCTGCTTTACGCCCAACAAACCAAAAACAGCTTTTCATCCCAGCCACAGCTCCCTAAACAGGCCCTAAATCTAGTAGGAAGAGAAGAGCCTGAGCTGCGCTAGGGCGTGGTTGAGGCGGGCTTGGTCGGCGCTGAGGCTCAGTTGTGGGCGGCCGAGCAAGGGTGAAACCGAGGGAGGCCGGCTGGCCGAGGTCGGGGCTGAGGCAGACCGGCGCTGAGCCAGGTAGGAGTACTGGAGTAGCAGGAAGAGCTTAGAGGAGTCGGTCTAGAGGAAGAAGAGAGAGAGGGAGGGAGAGGGAGGGATTGGTCCAGAGAAAAGAGGGAGAAGAGATTGAGGGCAGTCCAACGCAGAAGGCAGGAGAGGAAAAAAGGATAACTAGATGGATGTAATATATTTTATTGTACTTAGATCCCATGTACAACAGTGCCGGGTCGTCCAATACTTTATTAGCTACTATGTCGAGATTCGTGTAATTAACTTGGTGTAATAGCAGTGTTACTATCGTTACCCCGGATTAATTATGCAGGTCGTCACAAAAGGCTTCTGTCACTTAGTCTGATGAGGGTGGTGGAATCCACATGACTAAAGCAGCCAAACAACCAAAAAAATCCCTCTAGCATGTACCAGTCTCAGTCTGCACCAGCAAAACATGTTTCTAAGAAAGATGATCGGTGCAACAAGCCTGGTAGGCATGGTTATGTGGCTTCTGGTAACTGCTTTGGTGATATTGATGATGAAGGAGGTGATTCTGGGGGCTTTACATGAAGCTGGCGCATACGTTCTTGAAGAAGCAAGGTCAACATGTAGCATGGAGGAGACAGAAGAAGGTGGCTTTGGGAACTAAATGAACCTAGCCCAAGGGCTCATGAAAAAATACTGAGCTCATGTACTCAATAAATGTGGTACTGACTAGAGTTTATGCCTTCGTGGGATCTCTATTAATGCTGTACACTCAAGTTTGCCTGCCGAAGTACCTCACAGGTCTTCTGTTTATGCTTTATATGGGTGTTTGGTTATTTGTTTAACAATATACTGCTGCTGATGGATTTCAATACTGAATAATGAAATATGCTTGTCTGATATATGGGTTCTCATGATTATGGATGTGTCATGTCTGCGAATATTTGCTAGATGATGGTCTGCCCCCCTTTTGAGGGCTATGGTTTGCCTCTATTATTTATATTTTATACTTCTTTTGTTCATGAGAACATTTTGGTTCGGATGGAAAGAAAAGAACTAGCAATGCGGTGCTGGTCAAACAGGAGGTCAGTTGGGGTTGTAGACTTGTAGCTTATGTTGAGAAATGAATTTTTCGTTCGCCATGTAGTAATTTACTTTCGGTTTAGATCTCTTTGCGTAAGAAAGTGCTCTTTTGAATTAGCTTAAGATTTGTTCAACAGAAGTCAGAAAGTGATCTCTTTGCATAAGAAAGTGCTCTTTTGAATTAGCTAGCGATTTGTTCGACAGAAACAAGTCGTAAACTGCAGAAATAAGTAATAACTTCATACCCGATAGGATAGGAATTAGAAGCCTATATACAGGGCTCTAAAATCCAAAAGTAATTCCATAGGACTAGAATTATGAGCATATATACAGACAGGGCTCTAAAAACAGCAAGTAACTGGATAATTATGGCTATCTCAGCCTAGACAGTGTTCCAGGAAACGTACCAGTTCATCTATAAAGAGGTCAGTGATCCAATATATTAGCAATTTGCGACGATGCACCAGATTCGTAGTCATTCTTCCAATTCACGTGATAATGCAGTTTCATTGTTTTCATTTTGTGTGGCAGAATGTGAGTTGTGTATATTCGTATAACCAATTTCTGTAGTTTATTTCCGTTGTTGATAGAGTCATGTGTTTTCTGGTATCAAAATATTATGCCGATACTTTGCAAGTCGGCAGAATTACAAGCAGATAAATCTGGATATTTGCTATTGTTCTGTCCCCAGAAGTTTATATTTCACTCTAATATTAGCCAGATTCTCTTCAAAGTTGGGCCAGAAGTTTATATTTCACTCTAATATTAGCGATATATGAACTGATATAATACTCCTAGTTTGCTTCTGTTCAACATAGTCATGGTTAGCTCAGAAGTTACTGCTCAGTTCATATATCGCTGCAAGGGTAAAAGTGCACTAGTATATTGAGGTCCTCTCGTACACCAATATTTCAGCAAACATGGCCTACTTTGTACCATTCATAGGTCTTCTCTCGGCAAGTTTACGAGCCTATTTCGGCCATGCCAATGTATTATGAAGTCAAGTTTTACCATCAGAGAACTTGTCGATGCACAGTTCTTAGTTATCTGCATCTTCTGCAGTTTTTTTTTTCTTTGGCGGAATAACTATTGAAAGGCCTTTTTTTGGGTATTACCCTATCCTTCACAGGTAATGTATTACTGTACAAAACTATCATCCAATTGTTATCCAAGCTACCAGTCTCTGAATAAATCTTATACTCTTATGATATTTTGTTGATCCTAAGCACCAAACCGGCCAGTGTTTAAGAACAGGAAAATTCCATGTGCCTGAAAATTTCTTGAAACAATTTGTTTGGCAGAAGGACGTGCAACTTTGCCACCAGCCCACCCACATGCAGTACCGTACAGCATATAAACACATGTACCCTACAAAGCAAGCAATGCAAAACCATAACACATGCTAAATGTTCACATTACTGGGACAGCGTACATGTGAAGGACTCATCAGAGAACATGCATGAGTGTCTTTTGTCAGGAAGAACAAATTCTCCTTGTTTCCAATATACAAATCTGCTGAACCACAGCAAACCAATCACCAATCTGTCCTCAAGAATCACACATCACATGGACTCAAAACTGGTAAGAATGATAATATGGATAAGACGGATCAAATCAAGTTCAGAACTCCTCAACCGAGATGGCTTCACGGGGGACCTCATAAGCATCCTTCTGCCTCAGTTTCTTCACGCTGGCTATGAAGCACACCTTGTCAGACCTGAAGCTCTCCAAGCTTACGCTGGTCACCTTCACCCACACAACCACCTTGGTCTTCATGCCTTCGATCCCAGAAAGCTTACCTCGGGACAACGTCGCCTTGACACGAGGAGCATACCGTATCATGGAAGAATCCTTGAAGCTCACCTCGCAGGGCTTAGATAGGTGCACCACAAGCTTTGAGCTTGATTGATCATATTCATAGCAGATGATATTCCGAGGGAAGAGGCCTGGTGGGAGGTTATACTCGCGTAGGAGATCAGAGAGTGACTTGTTTGGTTTGCCTCAATAAGAGAAAATGGGGGTCAGTCTCTCAGTAATCAGCATACAGGAGTAGTTTATGTAACAATCATTCCCTTATTACTAGTTTGCATTTGCATTTAGTATGCAGAGATCCATGCAAGCCATGACATGAGATTACTGCTAACAACTGATAGGCAAAGAGAATTCAGAAGCAGCGGTTTGGATTTCTTTAGGGAAATTGAACTTTATGAGAAAATTTGACAGAGAATTTTGAGTGAAATGTAAAGGTGAAATATGTGTAATACAAGACCTGAAGTCTTGAACAACATTTCAATTGTTTGTTTGTCACAAAATTGCTATAAATCAAAGTGCAGAAATTCATGCATGTCTGAACTCTATGAATGATGAATGACCTCAACAGAATCAGAAGAAAGACAGTACACAGTAAGGCATACCCTTTTTTCTACAAAGAAATGAAAGTTATAATTGGAGGTGGCATGTAATTGGCATAAAACATGCAAATGGATATGCATCTGAGCAAGCTCACTCAGAACATAGTCATTTTATTTAAGAATCTACCTTTTCTATGTGCAATGTTTTCATATGAGTTAAGATTACTACCTACTGATTATGCTAAAAGTTTTTCACAACTGCCTACAGGAGTACAGATTAGATGCTGCTTGGAAGCAAGTATGAAATAGAATATACATTACAGACTGGCAAATCAGATAGTTGGTGCTTCCTAAAACCAGGACATAATTAACATAGCTTTGCTAATACCGCCAAAGACTTCAAGCGGATCAAGGCAAAGATTATTGCAAGTAAAACAAGCTCTTAGGTAAGCAAGCCCCCTATACAATCCTCGTAGAGATTTGCATAACGGCGTCAACAGGAACTGGACCCAGTGCCAACCAATGCACGATGAAAGAATACCACAAAAAGTCATTTCCAGTTCGGCCCCCATGTGCATCACTGTATTACTTTGCAGATCAAAAGGGTACTAAAAACCAAAGAAAGCTAGATCCAAATCAGAAGAAAAGGTTAGTGATCCGGCAGCCAGTACACACAATCATATTAAAGAAAGCTCTCTTTGCGTTGCTTTGGTTTTACGCATGAGTCAAGAAAAAAGGCAGCATTTGTGCCACTAACAGCAATGGACAAACTAATGATGTTGCCAAAACAACATAACATATACACATCAAGGTCTATTTCATCATGTAATCTATCTTCAGACTCACTCTTATTTTCACAGCCACAAGCCAACCATGTAATGGAATAGAACAATCAATACCTTTGAGCTTCTCGAAAACCCATTTCGCCTTCTCCTCCACAGTGTTAGAAAAACGCTGCAAATCAGAATAGTTAAGTTGTCAGTGTGATTTGCGGGCGAATGCTGAATTGAACCGATAGCATCTAGAGTGGAGTGGTAATGGAACTTGAGAACTCTTTGAGATGTAGTACTGCATTACAAAGAAGGCTAAAGTGCAGTCGAATTAAATAGGGTATGTTCCAATGTCACTCCATTAGGAAAAGGTTGCATAAAATTGGTTAAAGCAAGAAATTTTGATGCTCTTAGTGAAAAAGGGAATGGATCTAATCCAGCCTCAAAAAGAACCATATAGAAGAGAGATCTGCAGATGGATGCTCCAAGAACTCAAAATTGAGTTCATAACACCAACAACATGTGGAAAACTAAACCTAGCAATGTAACAGCCAAATTATTTCTTAACCGCAACAGCCTCAGGAAAAAGATAAAGAACATAAACATAACAATGAGCAAAAATATTCCATCTCCATGTTCATTATAACAGAAAACATTCAAATCTCCTATAAACAAGCAAACGAACCAAGAGACCAAGAACGGCAATTTTGTAGTCCAAAAGATTCATCAAGAAGCAAAATAACCCATCAAGAGCCAAACTACTAACTCGAATCCTACTCAATAGCCTCAAGCATTAGTCAATCGAACACAAAAGAAAGGAAAAGAAAAGAAAAACCGACACCAAGTGGTAGTGGTAGTAGTAATAGTACTAACGGAGATGTCGTCGCCAATGGCGGAGAGCTCCTGCTTGGCCTTCCGGGAGATGGTGAAGCTGCTGAGCTTGGTGAGAGCCTTCTCCATCCTTGGCACGGCCTCGCAACTCACCGGGCCTGCAGTGGGGCGGAGTGAGCTGTGTGGACGTGTAGACGAAGAACGGGTGTGCGGCTCTGCACTGTGGGTGGGGTGCCGCAGGATGGGCGACAGAGTAACAAGTGCAAAGCTCTGGCACCCTCCTCGAGCGAAGGCGAATAAATAAGCAACAGCTCGGAAATCGAAACGGTGGTGAACCTGCCGCACCGGATCCTTTACGACTATACGGTCTGCTTCCATCTGTGCTGCGGTCAATCCTCTCTCACACTCTCGGTGCACCACCACACCAGATAATTGCCAAAATTTCAGCAGGGATTTGCTCCATTTAGTTGCCCATACCAAACTTAAAATTAGCGTAGATTTCCAGCACTGCAACGCACGCTGGCGAGATAAAAATGGATCCGGACCAGACCAGATTTGAAAAGGGATTTGACTATTTAGTTGAATTCAGATAGTTGAATTCACAAATTTAATATTAGATCCGAAGTAGTTAATATTTGATAAATATAGGACAAGATCTGGATATCAGATTTTTTAAAAATTCTTTCGGATATTTGACAAGACCAGATCATTTATCATATATTTTTTTGATAAAAGCTCATTTATTTTAACAATTAGTTAGTTCAATTGATACTTAATTAGCATATTTGGCTTGGTTGATACTTAAGTAAGAGCATCTCCAACAGTGCCTAAAATTCATTCCCAAAACCTGATTTTAGGCTTGATTGTAAAAAAAAGTACTCTAGAGCATCTCCAAGAGTGCCCTAAATCCATTCCCAAAACCTGATTTAGAGTTTGATTGAAACAAAACATACTCCAACAGTTCCCAATCTCTCCTCCCCAAATTTTCACACACCCTAAAACGAACCTGGCGGTCCTCATTTTTCCGCACGGACGCGCTCCCAATCTGGCTCCTCCCGCGGCATGCATGTGCGTTGCTGCTTCCAAGTCAAGATGAGGTCCATAATTTTTTGACGCGATAAGTCGCATAAAGCACAAACGTGAGTATCATAATACGAATAGACTTCAAATTTAGCACGCCAAGAGGAGATTCTCATGGCGTCAACGCTCAAATGAGTAGAGCATGTCAAGAGGAGATTCTCATGTTTAACGATGCGGCAAAAATAAGCTAGAGAATGGCACAGATGCATCAATAGAAGCCGTCGAGAACCAGCCAAGCCCAAAGCTTGAAGAGAACACTGCAAGATTCAGCCTCCGGCAGCTTCTGAGATGTCCGGAATCCAGTCAAACTGTTTGAATGCCTGTATACGATGAAGAAAAAGAGGCCCATGGTGACCAATTAACAGATTTTATTGGGAAAAAGAAGGGAGCTGTTGGAGGATGGGATTTTTTTTTGGGAAAAAGATTTTTGGGAAGGCCCCAATTAAAGGTATTGGGAGTTAAGATATTGGACACTGTTGGAGATGCTCTAACAGTTCCTTTTTCTAGCTCCTCAAATTTTGGCACGCCCAAAAACAACACCCCGACTCCTCATTTTTGTGCGCTCTGCCCGCGCTCCCAATCAACATTATTTCGCGTCTAGGATGGCCCACCGGACCAATTCAAAGGTGTTTTTGAGAGAAAATATAGGAACTGTTGGAGAACAATGTATTTTGTAGACCCAAAATTTTTTAAGAAGGTCACAATCTAAGAATATTGAGAGTCTAAATATTAGGAACTATTGGAGATGCTCTAACTTGCTGAGTTGCTATTATGGGCGGAGATTGATGGGCCGTGCGACAACTCCGGGTGGGACACGGACTCCTCGGCCTGCATGGGGCACGCCCGCGAGCTCTACTTCTCGGACGGCCCAGCTCACCCCGCCTCGTCGCCCACGCTCGTTGATAGCCCCACCGATCCCAACCCTAACCCTCTCCACCTCGCCGGTGCCGAAGCCACGCTCGTCGGCGGCCCTCCGCTCCCCATCTCCCTCGCGCTCCCCCGCTCGTCGACGGCTCGCAGGTGCGTGGCCCTTATCCTCCCGGTCCGGCTTTTTACGCTTTTACTTTTAGCGTGTTAAAATCCGCCTTTTGCTCTCTTCCTCTAGGGCTTGCTTAGTAGGTCGCGAGATTCAGCTCTTAGAATTGGCGCACAATGGAGCAAGATCAAATCGTTGCTGCTGCAACGTTGGAAATTCTCAACGCCGCCCAAGACGTTGTAGATTCCGGTAGCGCGGAGGCTGGTGCTGCGGCTTCTTCCATTGCATCTTTCGATGCGGCGAGTGCTAATCCTGATGCGAACGCTTATAGTCAGAATCCGAGCTCCGTTCCGCAAGCTGCGCATAGCGCTGACGCGCCCGTTGCCCATTACGATGGAGCTCAGGGAGCTGATGCCTCTGTATATCCAACCGAGCACACGTCGCTAAACGGAACTGCTGGCCAGACGGCAGATTACCCATCTGCAGGAGCTACAGAGAATGGTGGCGCCACGAACGACATGAGTGAACCAGTTTCTCAGCAATCCTATGAGGATGGTAATGTTGGGCTCATAAAGTTCTTTTAGTTATATGGTATGGTGCCTGCTATTGTTGTTAATGTGTTTCTTTCTTTTCGCAGCTTTACTTTCAGCAGAAGAGGCCAGGTTGTGGAATGTCGTTACTGCAAATTGTTTAGACTTCAATGCTTGGACTGCACTAATTGATGAGACAGAGAAAAATGCTGAGGTAAAGTTTGCATTCTAGCCTTCACATACGGTCCATTCTTCTCTTTCTGTGCAACTTCTGTGTGTATAGGTGCTAAATATTTGCAACTTCTTTAATGTTTTCTTACGTGCAACAGACATTTCTTATAATTATATGCGATTGATTTATATTTAGCGGAATCTGAAGTTCTATGAATATACTTTATGGCATTGATAGTCATTTTTGTCCTTGTTTTTATTAGCAGACACGTTTGCAGTCTGAAGGGCCTAAAAGTGTATTTGTGTTCTATATTTTTTCCCCTTTCCGGTGCTGGATCTTACTATATGCATGCTAGTAGATTTCACAAGCCTTGTGTTCCCTACAGTTGTACTGAAGGGTTTGTTAGTGTTCGTGAAGCTTATTTTTGTCTTATTGTAGCCCTTTAGATCTTTTCTCTTTTGTGTTTAAATGAAGTGTACTGAATATAAATTTTATCTGATTAAGCAATAATACAATATGTAAATTTTTATATACTAAAAAATCTTTTGTACTAATGCTATATTTTTGTTTATTGCCGTACAGAGCAATATTTTGAAAATACGGAAAGTGTATGATGTATTCCTTGCGGAATTCCCTCTATGCTTTGGATATTGGAAGAAATATGCAGACCATGAAGGCCGTCTTGACAGTGCCAGTAAAGTTATAGAAGTGTATGAGCGGGCGGTTATTGCAGTTACTTATTCAGTGGACATTTGGTATAACTATTGTCAATTTGCAATTTCCACATATGAAGACCCGGATATCATCAGAAGGTAGCGATTACGCACAATGTGCCCATACTGGCTAAGTTTTTGTAGCTAATGTTTGTGTCTTCTGACTTCGTTTTGAATTAGTGGGCATTTGTAGGTCATCTGTATATAGGAATGCCTGATGAAGTGCTTTAGAATATGTTAGAACTCTATTTGTGCAATCCATGTGCCCGTGTAGTCCATATATTCAAATTTGTACAGCTTGTTATTAGACTGACTGTATGTCTCTCTTAATTGCAAAGGCCAGTTCAAGACATATTTATAGTTACTATATAAAAAAAAATTAAGCATTTCTTTAATCTTATGTGGACCCATGACCTCTATGTAGCATTTTTTTTATAGCCAGTGTTAGTGCATTTAATTCATACATCAGCACATTAGCTAATTTTGTCATATCAAGTTTGTTCGCTACAAAGTACTTTAGAACTTATCATATATGATCATGTAAGAACTTTAGTACTTTTGACATAATGTCTATCAAGAATAATATGGTCCTCCTTGGATGTAAATGTAGCGACTACTGTTTGCATCTGCAAGCAATCATTCATTGAGTGTTTCTTTGATTATCTGATGTAGCTTTTGTCTGGGGATTAATTATTTTGTTTTGCATCAGTAACTTCATTCACTGTTTATTTCTCTGCAGACTGTTTGAACGAGGTTTGGCATATGTTGGAACAGATTATCATTCTAATAGTTTGTGGGATGAGTACATTAAGTATGAAGAATCACTGCAGGCATGGAGTCATCTAGCTGTCATATATACGAGAATATTAGAACATCCTATACAGCAGCTTGATCGGTACTATAATTGGTAAGTTATTGGTTTTATTTTTGTATTTTTCAAGTGTGTTTTTTGTTAGATTATATCACTTTTTATGTATATTATTGCTTGTCTGTGGCTTACTAATTGTTAATGTTATTGACTGATTAATGGATTAATAATATAATAAACACGTGCATCAGGATAGTGTTTCCTAATCCAGCTAAGATTCAAGTTTGTGATTTTAAGTAAGCAGTAAGCACATAAATTATATTACGCCATGTAGTATCTCATTGCGACGAAACATAAAATGTATAATTTCTTGCGATACTAAATTACTAATTATTACTGTTACTTTTACTCAGCTTCATGGAATTGACTGCGACACGGAATTTATCGGATCTACTTACCACGGAGGAAACTTCCATGTATGGTGTTACCACGGAGAACAGTTATCAGGTTCTTGATGGGGAGGCACATCCTGATGATGCAGATAAATCTGCTCAACCTGAAATTTCATGTTCAACAGAAGCAGAGAACCTGGCAAAGTATGTTTCCATTAGAGAAGAGATGTATAAGAAGGCTAAAGAGTATGAATCTAAGATTATCGGTTTTGAGCTAGCTATTAGAAGACCATATTTTCATGTCAAGCCTCTTGACAATCCAGAGCTTGAAAATTGGCATAACTATCTTGACTTCATTGAAAGGGAAGAAGACATTAATAAGGTATGCTTCTGCACTTCCAGTTTTTTTTTTCTGGTCGCCTTTTTGTTTAGTAGATTTCGTGCAATGCCTGAAATCTTATAACTTACAATTTAGTCTTATTGGCTCCATTATATGCTTTAACGGCTAGTATTTGGACGGAGCTTCCTATGTAATGGGATATTGAACTGAGGATAGAGCGTGGACATAATGTTTGGTTTCGATGAGGCTAAGTACTCCAAACTTTCATTTGTCAGTGGCCGTTCTGGGTTAATGATATGTGGTACCAAATATCAGTTGTTTGAATTTTTAATCTCATATATGCAGGTATTTGCTTAATGCTCACCTTCTTAACCATCTATCTATCAAGCAAGGTTGGTCCCTCCTTTCTTATTGAGGGGCCTCCCTAATCAGCTAATGGAGTAACCTGTGTGAACTTCTCTTTTTTTTTGTCAATATCAAAATTTTATTCGCTTTATATTCCTTTTTCTTTTTGTCACTTTTCTGATGGTACACAAAACTGTTTCAGGTTATCAAACTGTACGAAAGATGTGTTATTGCATGTGCTTGTTATTCAGAGTTCTGGATTCGCTATGTGCACTGTATGGAGGATAGAGGAAGCCTAGAACTAGCAAACAATGCTCTGGCTCGTGCCACTCATGTGTTTGTCAAGGTATTAATTGATAAAGATCACATGTATAACAATGCATGCTTAGTAACATTGTATATTTTTACTTTTTACCATGTCCTTTTTCTCCTCCATGTCATGCATTTTTCATATACTCCTATATGTACATGAACATGAATCAGCAAGCTCCTGAATGTGGATCTAACCAAAATGTGTTTCCCTATTCTTGGCACTATTTTTCACTGCCATATAACTTCTTACTTTGCTACCTCTTATATTAAAGCTTCTATGATTTGAGATTCCTTATTTCACATGTGGGCTTGTAGAGAAAAATAACAAAAAACGAAATATGACACAATAGCTGAATTAGTTTAGTTTGTAAAATGGTCAAATATATATTTACTCTTTACTGATAAATTGCGAATGATGTACTGATTTGATCCCAGCTTGCTTTTTGAAAACTCATTGATCATTGATGGTGAAAACACAGAAGGCAAAGGTACAATCTTTGTCATGATTAGGGCCTGTTTGTTTCAGTTTTGGATTCTCTAAAAGCTGATTCTGGATCGTGGTTGTAGAGAAGCTGATTCTTCAAAAGCTAAAATCCAAAAACACATATGAAGTGAATTGTAGATTCTAGTGTATATGGGTGGGGCTGGATTGTGAGAATCGGATTCTAGAATCGAGCTGTTGGTTTTTTATTCTGCTTTTGGGGCCAGAATCCAGAATTAAAAGCTAAAACGAACAGGTCCTTATGAGTACCAGCTGCCAATTTTTCATTGATAATTCCATTTTGGATCTGAAATAAAAGTTCTCCTGATGTTTGGAAATTTTCTTTTTTGCATGAGAATCTTTAAAAATTCGACATTGAGAGGATAAATATCACTATTACTGTTTTTAGTGCAACATAACATAGCATATAATATGGCTGTTTTAGATTTGCTGATAGCTGCATGTTGTTTCTTTTATTATTTTTAACAGAAGCAGGCAGAGATCCATCTGTTTAGTGCAAGATTCAAGGAGCTTAATGGAGATGCTTCTGGAGCACGTGTAGAATATCAGCATCTTTACTCAGAACTATGTCCTGGCTTGCTAGAAGCCATTGTGAAGCATTCTAATATGGAGCACCGGCTGGTATCACTTCAAACAAGCAACACTCTTGTTTCCATTTTGTCACTGTTCAAGAGTTCATTTAATTTTCTTGTTGCAGGGAGATAAAGAATCTGCTTGTTTAGTTTATGAGAAGGCCATTTTTGCCGAAAGGGAAAAGGAGCAGAGCCAGCTTTTGCCCACTTTGCTGGTTCAATACTCACGTTTCTTATATTTGGTAGGTGTTGATCACAACTTTGAGATTATCAAAATGTAAAAAAAAAAGTTCACATGCCTTGTGTCATCTAACCATGTTAATTGGACACACATGGTTAGCCGATAAAAGAGCAGTGTAAAGAATGATGCCTTTGTGCAGTTGTTTAAGCATGGTGAGACCATTTTTTTTGTAAAAAAGAAGTATGACTTCATTTGGCATACACTTCATTATTTACAATCTAAGCACTCATTTTGCCTTTTGAGCTAGGAACTGCTCTCTCTTTTTCTTTTTTCATTTGATGAGTAGCTGATTGAACTTGATTAGTACTTTTTTTTTCATTTTCTCTTTACTATCTCTTTGTAAAGTTAGTGGAATCTGATGTATTCTCTGAAATGTGTAGGCCATCCATGACTTGGAAAAGGCAAGGGAGATCTTAACTGAATTGCACGGACAATCTAACATGACAAAACCAATTCTTGAGGTTACAGCTTTTGAAATATTTCTGAAATGTTTCAATTTGTTACCTTTATTTCTCTTGTCATACCCTCCTTATCTTTCCCATTTAATTTGGGCTTTTTCATTTTTTTCTCCAGGCTGTCATCTTTCTAGAGTCGATCTTTCCATCTGAAAAGCGTATTGAATTTTTAGATTCACTGGTGGAAATGTTTCTTACACCTGAACCAACTCAAGTGGAGTTGGCAAGTGCAAGTGACAAAGAAGAAATATCTTCCATTTTTTTAGAGGTAATATATAAAAGCTACACTTGGTCACTGTAGTTTCTTTTTCCTGTTCTCTTACCCTTTTAGAATAATCACAACAATCACACTGTTTGTACAATCATCAAATAGGGCAATCTGCTATTCTAAATGCTATGTAAATGGGCTACACAGGCTTTTTCACCTTATTGATTGATCTAGTTTGGTAGTTAAGCTACTGATACATTTGCAAATTGTCTTTAGTTTTTGGATAGCTTTGGGGATGCACAGTCGATCAAGAAGGCTATAACTCGGCACACAAATCTTTTTTCACGTAAGAGAAGCATTCTGCCATCAAAGAAACGAAGAGCAGATGATGTTACTATGTCAGACAGAGACAAATTGGCTAAAACTGGGGATGTTACTCAGCCAGTCATGGGAACTGATCCAAATGCTCCTAATCCTCCAGTATGGCCTGTGACTTCTGAAGCATCAGGCCAACAATGGGGCGCAGCTTATGCACCACAGGTAGCTTGTATTCCTATAGATCTGCATGATTTGGTGTTTTTATGCTTTATTTGGTGTACAAATTTAGATAAGAGATGGATTTGGAAAGGAAAAGGAATAGGGGAAACAATGCAGTTTTAGCCATTTAAGCATGATGCAATGTTTTAAAAAAATCCAAGAAGAATCATGGATGTAGTTCACATAGAGTTATGTAAACCTGCAAAATTTCAAATTCATCCCTGGTAGCAAGAACCAAAAAAGACAAGCAGCCAGTCATGCACTGTTCATATGCACTAGAAGTACTGCTTGTCTTTTTTGTTTCTTGATACTAGGAATTAATTTGAAATTGAGATTTTGCAGGCTTACACAACTTTATGTGTATTACATCCACGATTTTTTTGGTATTTTTGAAACATTGCATCATGCTGAAATGGGTATCTTCACTAAAGGGGTTGTCACGGGTTCCCCTGGACACTAGCGAATTTTCCTAGGAGAAATGATACATTTTTGTTGATTTGTCTGGGTTAGAACCTCTAATTCTTCCAATTGTGGATAGAATTTGGTAGTTATTTGTCTCAAATGTTTTCTGATCCCTCACTTTCTCTTCCCAAACTTGCGGCTGGCATGTGCATTCTCCATGCTGTTGTAAAAAAATGGCGATTTCGGCAACATTTTCTGTGGGTTGCTTCTGTTTAAATGTGCTCATTTGCTAGATCTAAAAGTTCATTATATTATTCCTTCTCACTGCAGCTTAGAATTTTGATAATAGAAGCTCGAAACTTTGGATGTTTTACTATTTATTCTATAATTTGTCACCTTTACCGTTTCGTTGGTATTATGCTGCTGTTGTGCTTAACTATATGTTGTTATAGATGGACTTTAACTTGTTATGCATTGCAGACTGCGTATCCTACGTATGGAACTTATGACTACGGCCATCAAATGCCTCAATCTGCTCCTCAAGCAGCTGCTTATGGTGCCTATCCTCCAACATACTCTGCTCAGGTACTGAATCTGTTTTACACTGAAACTTACAAAATGCTTCTGGATATTTGGATATTTGAAACATTATGCTTATTCATCTTCCGAATTTTGTTTAAGGAAAGACTATGGTATATGTATCTGTATTTATGCATTTTACGTACATTTTTTCCCATCATCCTCTTCACTACTCATCCTACAAGTGGGCCTTTGTTATTTTAATTTACTTTTGGGGATGAAAAAGATAGTACATTTAGCATTGCATAGTCACTGCATGTAAAATAATCTACATGTAAAATTACCAGTGGTTAAAAGTGTGTAGTCGGTCAGCCAGCCTAGAACCACTAAGCCTGCTGGCACCGACAAATTTGAACCAGAGGTAGCTTATTTTACATGTAGATTGGTCTTTCTCAGGTTTCATGCTCGCTTATTAGCAGTCATTTTTAACTGGAGTTATTTCTCCACTGTTGTACATGAATGCCGTTGACTTATTTGTTTGGGGTTATGGATAGTTGACTATAAATCACCCTCACCTCTTACACCTTGATACCTCATTTGTCCAATGAGCTATTTTCTATCTTCACCCTCGCTGCATGAACTTTTAATCTGTTGAAGGAGATCCATCTGATCCAAGTCATCGTCAAAAAAACATTGCAGGCCTACACACAACATACCTACGCACAACCTGCAGCGATGGCCGTGGCAGCACCAGCACCTGCAGTGGCACCAGCACCGGCACCAACGGCAACGTACCCTCAGCAGCCTGCGGCAGCTCCTCAACCTTACTATGGCACCACCGCCTACTACTGATTTGTAGATTGATGCACGAGGTTGCTTTAGCGGGTCTGTTTATTTTCCTTTGCCTTTGCATTTGTACCACTCCGCAGTCTAATGAGCATGTCGCGGCACCAAGCTGAAGGCGCTGCAAGTTTTCATGTACCAGCGTTCATGGAAGACCCATTTCAGGTTGTGGAGTAGCTCGACGTTATCCGTGTGCTGCTTGCAATGGTGTTATTCCTGATTATCACCGAGGATGTCTTTGTGCTATGTAGTGCACCGTGGCTATGGTTTGTAGTCTACCGGGGATATGATCGTATTTGGGTACGAAGTTACGACTAGAGTCTCAGGATTTGTATAGTAGAACATTTTGTCGCTATCACTCATGTCTTAGTAACTTCCGTTGTTTTCTTGTCACTTAATTATCAACTGTAGGCTCACAATTTCATAATTTAGCTAGCGATATTGACCATGCATATGAATTTCTATGCATCGATGCATCCCCCGTTCTATGCTGCCCTTTGTTTGATGGTTGCCAAGAAACTTAAGTGAAGACAAAGGGGGGATTCTAGCGCTCAACTAAGATGTACTCACCCTGTTCGTCCATGGTGTTATTTTAGTATTTTGCGCTACAGTGTATGCAAATTCCGTCCAATTCCTCAATAGTTGTTATTTTTGTATTTTGCGTTACCGTGTGCAAATTTTATCTAAAAAAGAAAGACATGTATTTAGAAAGTTGTCTTGAAATCACAGAATGATATTTATTTAGAAACAAAAATTGAAAGGTAGAACAATATGTATTTGGTAAAGGAGGGCTTATGTTGCTCTATCATGAAGCGTAGTATGTGCCTCAGAAGTATCAACTGAGGCTGCTGGTAGTACCAGCCAACTGCCAACAGTAGTCTCAACCAAAGTTTAAAATCTCGTTGAAATTTTGTGAGATCTCGGTTTTTGGATATAGACCATTTTTGAAATACTGGAGTAAAAAATTAAAAAAATAAAATAAATTGCTACAGCATCTTAGAAATCTCGGGCTAAATCTCACCGAGATCTTGTGTTTTTGGACCGTTTTCGACTTTTTTTTTGATCGGATTTGGTCCAATAACCATCCACAAAAAATTTTATGAGAATATTATTGATCCATCATAATCATTCACAAAAAAATTCAAAAATTTCTAACATAGTTTGTTTCATATTTCATTCGGCTCAAACTTGCTCGCCAACGTTTTATTAGGACAGTAGCAATGTTTAAATTTTAAAAATAAGTTAGATTTGATAGTCATCTGAAATTTTTATGGGAATATCATTGATGTGTCAAGAGCCTTCACAAAAAATTTTAAAATTTTTTGACATCGTTTGAGCTATTTTTCGCTCAATGCAATTTAGCCGAGATCTCGGTAAAACCGGCCGAGATCTCAGTTTTCTCGGTAAAAAAAATCCGGATTTGAATTTTTGTTTTTATATTTCATTTGGTATTGTTCGAAATTCCAAGATCTCGGCGAGATTTTGCTCTTCGGCCAGCTCCGAGACGTCTAGCGAAAACGACATTTCAAACCCTGGTCTTGATTCCGATTTCTATTCTCTTTGCGGGATCTGCCATGTTGAGCTGCAAAAGCAAACATGGCCGCGAGCGAATATCCAACCCGCCGTGGCATATGTGAGCGGCAGAGACGAATAAACCGTGCACGGCCATGCGCACCAAGATATACTAGATTGAGTCGCGCGCGATGCCGCGCCGCGAGGAAAAAATCTGGCGCGAGTTTTTCCAAAAGCGAATTTGCGGAACCACGGTTATCTTTTTTTCGAAATGTTTTTTTTCGGGTCTAGGCTAAAAAAAAATTAACAAAAGGACCTAAACGCTATTTCCAATTCAGCTATAAACTCTCGACGAATCCGCGTTTGTTTTAGAAAACCACGTGGAGGGACCTAAATGTCATTTCGATTTTTTTCAGGCCCATTCTAAAAAAATCGACGAAAGGACCTAAACGCGATTTTCAATTCAGCTATAAACCGCGTGTAGGGGCCTAAACGTAATTTCAAAATTTTTCGGGTCTATTTTACTTAAAAAAACTCCCGAAAAGACCTAAACGTGATTTTTAATTTTCTTGAAAAGACCTAAACGTGATTTTTAGATTTTCCAGGGGCCTCCTCAAGGGGCGACACGTGGCCCCCTTGTTGCTCGGCATTTCTTGTGGCTATTATATAGAGTATATATGGCGGTGGCGGGCGCTTCACCGTCTGGACTCACCTGGCTGCATCGGCGTCTCCACGACCAGAGCGCATCGCCTCGTGGTCGTCGTGCTCTTGTTTGCCACGACGCCTCGTCTTATATACCCTATGCCTCCTGTCCTGGCTATATCTAGCCCGTACTGGTGGTGTCGTCTGTTGCGATCGTCTCCTCGCCTCGGCACACCAAGCGTTAGCTACGCAGAAAACGCCCGTCGGCGTTGTCGATTTCATTCGTTTTCCTGCCGCTCGTTGGGCCAGCGACATATCCGTCGATGCCAAGGAGGGAGCATGTGCGCATACTCCAGTGAATGAGCTGCTCTGCTCAAGGAGGTACGCTCTCCTGTTGAAATCTTTGGAAGGACGAATCGAGTAGTAGTATTGTTTTACCGATCTCTTACTAGGATCCGACAAACCATGAGGTCCATGACATGGGTGTACAAATATACATCCAAAAATGTTGACAAACTATTATATAAAGTATATGATACGCCCTTCCTTCCTTGTCCTTCGCGAGGCGTACTCCAGCCCCGGACAGAGTTGGACCGAAGAAGGATGCTCTTGCGCGAACGAACGGGTCACCGGTCGATGATCAGAACAATCGCCGGATGACGTTGTGATGAAAAGCAAGGAAGACTCGATAGCTTGGCTGTTAGTCGGAGCCACTGCCTAAATTGTTTCTACAAACACAAGCTGCCTTCTTATTACTTTTGGGCACAATTATATAGTAGTCTTTTACAGAGTCCGACTCTAATTCTACTTGATAATTCCTAATACAATCCTTTTAAGATTAGAATACTATCTATAGAATTCTAAGTCTTCACGATTTCTCCTTTGGATCAGCGTTGATTTTCCTCCTGAAATAGACGCGATCGCATGCTTGAGATATATCATTACTCCCCCCTGAAAATTAAGCTTGTCCTCAAGCTTACAGTTAGGATGTTGACGCCGCAATTCCATCGCATCAACCCAAGTGGCTTCTTCCTGTTTTTGGCCCGTCCAGTGCACCAAAAACTGACGATGCCCTTTCATAAACCGCTGCGCCAGCAATTGATAGGGTTCGGGCGACGCTTGTTCCGTTGTCGGACCAACATCCTCCGGCAAAGCAGGAACATGATCTGGAGGTATTCCCTTGAAGGGTTTCAAGAGAGACACATGGAAGACATTGTGAATACAGGCATCCGCCGGTAATTGCAATCGATAGGCAACCGGTCCTACCCGCTCCTCGACCAAGAAAGGCCCAAAGAAGCGAGGTTCCAATTTATGGGAAAGTTGATTCCTGACCGAAACTTGACGGTGCTTTTGCAGTTTAAGCCAAACCCACGATCCAACTTCAAACTGAACTTCCTGATGATGATCATCATACTTCTGCTTTATTCGATTTTGTGTGTGAGCGAGATGCCTCTTAGCCTGAGCCAATACTATATCACAATCCACCAATTGACAATCAAGAGAATCAATGACCGACGATCCTTGGTGATATGGTATAAGGGGTGGAGGTGATCTTCCATATACCAGTTCAAATGGAGTCATTTTAAGACTGGAATGAAACGATGTATTAGCAAAATTATGCCCATGGCAACCATTTTACCCATGTGGAAGGATGATCGTCCACCAAACAATGTAAATACATCTCAATTGTCCGATTAATCACTTCCGTTTGGCCATCCGTTTGCGGATGGTAAGAGGAGGAAAACAATAGTGTAGTTCCACTGCGCTTAAATAAATCTTGCCAAAAAGAGCTCAAGAATACCGGATCGCGATCTGAAACTATAGACTCGGGAATCCCATGTAGTCGGACCACTTGATCAAAGAAAATCTTCGCAACCGAAACAGCTGTGTATGGCTTGGACATAGCGATAAAATGTGCATACTTGGATAATCTGTCCACAACCACCAGGAGCACTGATTTACCCACACAGAAACGCCAAGTGCCATCGGCCTTTTTCACGAGAAGTACAGGGGAAGAAAAAGGCGATCTACTAGGGCGAATTATACCTTGTTTTAGCATCATGTCACATCATTGCTTCTTAATTTCATCCTTTTGTTTAAAGGGGTAACGATAAGGCCAAACGACAATCGGGTTTGTACCCTCTTTCAAACAAATACAGTGATCACAGCAACAATGTGGAGGAAGGCCCTGTGGTTGTTCAAAGACGTCACCATAAGCATCAAGTAAGTGTTGGAGACGCGACCTGTCCAACAATTGAGTATACATCAGTTGGGAACGTCTTTCGCGCAGCATCCCTGTAAGCTTGACTGGTACTCCTTGGTTGAAAAACGACATAGTGAGATCTTCAAAATTCCACTTGATTTCTCCCAAAGAATGTAATCACTGCACACCCAACACCACATCAAAAACTTCTAGCGGAATCACAATGAATGGTGCCGCAAAGGTGTGCCCTTGCACCGAAAATTCGATGTTCGGCACTGTCCCAAGGCAAGGCAATTGTCCTCCTCCTGCTACCGTAACATGTACTGAAGATGCTAGTTGCTGTTCCCAATTCAGTAAGGAGGTCACATAGCTACTTACAAAATTATGGGTACTACCACCGTCAACTAGGCCATGCAACCGACGACCTTGCGCCGTGATAACAATCTGCATTGTATCCCCTTGTTTAGGTCCCAAAACTGCTAACATTGACAAGGATGGATCCATATCTGTAGCCGGTTCCTCCAGTGTCAAGTCCTTATCAGCCACTTCCAAGAAAAACAACCCCTTACAGCGATGCCCTCGCGTGAAAATATTGTCATAGTTATAACATAAACCTTTGGCTCTACGATCAGTGAGTTCATCTGCCGTTAAACGACGACGCACTCGTGTAGAAGAAGTGGTTCCGCCTATTTTGCTAGCAGTGTTTGATGCGGTCTTCTCCGTCTGCTGTATCGGCGCCGCTACGGATGTTAGTTTGTTCTCTCCTCCGGCCCCTCCTGTTGTCGGTTGTGTTACTGGAGTTTGTAAGGAAGTTGTTGAACCCCTGCTGAAAGGCGATCGTGGACAGACTGCTGATGGAGATCCCTGGCGTGCTTCGGCTAACCATAGATCCCTTCGAATCTCTGCTTCTCGTGCAAAGCTAATTGCCTCAGCCAGGTCACGTGGTCTTTCCCGACGTACCTCTGCTGCTAACGTCGTGGTCAATCCTGCAGTGAACGTTTCAATTTGATCCTGCCTCCTCATGCGGTGAGTCCGGGCGAGTAAGCGCTGAAACTCCCGCGCGTATTTGTCCACTCGTGTCGACCCCTGTTTTAAATTAACCAGATCCCCCAGTGGACCAACACTGGACGTTCGTGTAAATCTCTGAACGAAAGAGTCATAAAAGTCTTCCTAGGACATCCAAGGATCCTCCTGTTGCATGTTGTCTAATACTTCCAAAGCTTCACCGCGTAAATGAATGCCAGCCAATTCGACGTACTCGGATTCCGGAATACGGTGGAAGCAAAAGAAGCGCTCGCACAACTTGAGCCATCCCAAAGGGTCCTCTGTGCCACATATTCAGATAGCTCAAATCGAGGGGGACGCGGTGTCCAGCGTTGCTCATCTTCCTCCTGGTCACGCCCTTGGCCCAGATGTCGACGATTGCCAATTGGAGGTCGTCCCCCTCCTGGTCCTCGGTCGCCCGGCGGATGACCTCCGGATCCCCGCCCTGATCGTGGTGGACCGTACTGGATTCTGGTCTTGATTCATCGCCCAAACTCCTTGCCGAGATTTGTTGAAGCACCAACTGCTGAGCCTCGAGTTGGCGCAGCACCTCATCCAACAATCGGTGCGTTTCTTTGCCTGCGATCTCCAACTTGGTTACACGATCCTCTATGGAAGCCGAAGTGGACATTCCCCCGAAATCGGTTGAATCTGATACCAATTTGATACGCCCTTCCTTCCTTGTCCTTCGCGAGGCGTACTCCAGCCCCGGACAGAGTTGGACCGAAGAAGGATGCTCTTGCGCGAACGAATGGGTCACCGGTCAATGATCAGAACAATCGCCGGATGACGTCGTGATGAAAAGCAAGGAAGACTCGATAGCTTGGCTGTTAGTTGGAGCCACCGCCTAGATTGTTTCTGCAAACTCAAGCTGCCTTCTTATTACTTTTGGGCACAATTATATAGTAGTCTTTTACAGAGTCCAACTCTAATTCTACTTGATAATTCCTAATACAATCCTTCTAAGATTAGAATACTATCTATAAAATTCTAAGTCTTCACGATTCCTCCTTTGGATCAGCGTTGATTTTCCTCCTGAAATAGACGCGATCGCATGCTTGAGATATATCAGTATATTATGTGTATATAATAGTAAGTGAGCTTAAAAATATGTATTTCAACCTCTAAATCCGTTTCAACTCGTTCCACTCCCTCTCTCAATCTTTCCTATATAGCCTAATCATCCAAAGTCCAGTCTTCCTCCATTCCTCAAGCTCAACACCCAACTCCGTTTCTATTCTGCATGCCCCACGCTCTCTCATTCTCTCTGTGATAGCAACGACGAACAATGGCCACAGGGTGGGTATAAGCCGGCAAGGAGCAAGGTAGCGGACAAGCACCAAGCAGCTGCCGGCGCTGACAAACGGATATAGGCTGTAGGGCAGGCGGTGACACAAGGAGCCACACCCGACAGGGTAGCTTTGGCCCCTGTGGCCATAGCAAGCACTGACTCGAAAATAGAGGGGTGTGGCACTAGCGACGACTAGCAAGTCAGGACGGTAGTGTCCGGTGGAGCAGGGAGCAGTACGCACGCGTGTTGCAGGGCAGCTATGTGGACGTGGCGAGCATGAGTCAGGGATGAAAGGTGCGATGCCATTGGGGGCAGGAAGCTGTGCTAAAACAACAAACAACAGCTGACCATTTGGCACCGGCAATCACATAAGTTAATTTCATTTTTGATTCCCTAGTATGAAATCTCCAATTCACAAACCTATCAGCGTTATGTTGATTTATAACGGTGAATCGTGATTTTTGAAATGTAGCATGTAGAGTATTCAAAAATGAAGAAGAAGTATGTAGATTTTAAATCCTCAATTTACAATTCTATAAATTATCTCTGGTATGATCTCTAGTAAGAAAAATTTGTTCCTTATATTTTTGATATTATGAATCTCTATGTTTTATATCAACAATATTTTCGTAACTCTAAACACCCATTTTGAAAATTCCAGATCCACCGCTGCGACAAACCGAAACATTGGAGTGATTCTAGTCCCAACTGCGTGAACGAAGACAGAGTATTTAGTGCTAGATCATTTTTTTTCGCGAAACAAGAGGACTAGATCATATTTCCAGTAAATGTTAGGAATATGTTGCCGAAGTTTCCAGTTGTGGAAGTGCTTACAAAGTTATGTATCCTCTTCATCATGTTGACTACTTCCTTGACCACTTTACTATTTAGTAATTAGTACCCGCTGATTGTATTAAGTAATTACACTTTGTACTTTGTAGTACCAAAGTTTCTAGACCTTGCTGTACAAAAGTTGGCAAACTGGTTGGTGTGTCAGTATTCAGTAGACCATAGGTGTGGATGTTGCGAACCTGAAATAGATATCTGAATCTTGACCTCATTTCTATCAGTGTATTACAGATGATGCTTGTTTAACAAGTGCAGGAAATTGCATAGGAACTGATCAACAGGGGGCAATCAATATCCTTGGAGATGGCAGAGATTCACGCGAGGCCGTTAGAATCTGTGCAGGCAGCATTGACCCTCTTCGAGCAGAAAGGTGATCAGAACAGGTTCAGCCCAGACAGAAATGTGGGTTACTATCCAAGATATAGATGTGTAATTGTGTTTCTACTTTTAACTCCCAATTTTTCAATGCAAGACAATCTTCACATGTTGGCAAATGCAGGAACAGGAGATCCACATCTTAACGAAGGAGCTCGCGAGTTGCAAACTGCAACTCGATGTCGAAGAGAACAACGAAAACAAGAAGGGCAATCTGAAACTCGAGGCTCTCCAGAAGGCCATGCAAGAACTGTCTGACAAGTATGACAGAGCGTGCCTGGATGCTCACAACCGTATAACCGAGCTTGAAACCGACAACAGCCTGATCACAACCCAGCAATCTGAAACTCTTGCTGAGTGCGAGGCTCTGCAAGATGAAGTGATCAGTGTGAGGGGTGAGCTCCACGCCGTGAAGGAATCGAACTCCTTCGTCCTGAAAGAAGTTGAGTTGATGGAAACGAGGATGATCATGGAGAGGCAGAACACCAAGGAGGTGCTGATGCGCATACTTCAGCTCAACGAGGCTGTTCTTTCATCTGCTGTTGCGGCTATCAGAGCAGAGGAGGAGAGGTCAGTGTTCTTTCAGGAGCTTACACTAGAGTTCTTCAATTCTGACAAGAACCTGGAGGCGATCAAGAGGCAGCTGGAGATGATAGAGAGTTTGGAGAAAGAATTGCTGGCGAAAACGGTGGAAATAGATTATCTCCAGTCCGAGCTGAAGCAAGTCAAGGAGCTTAACATATCACCACAAGAAGTTTCTGATGCGATGACAGCGGACGTCGCAGCTGGCTGTACCGGCATTAATGACCAGGTTCGTGAAACAATCATGGAAGATCAGAAACCACAAGCAGAAGGCGCATTCCAGCACTCACCAGAAACGTGTTTTGTTACTGAAACATCGAGACAGGATTATCAGGCCGTCACATCTGATGACGCTGACATGGAAGGTAAGATGTCTGAAGATGTTGGAGATACCGATGGAGCAGAGGTTATGGTTCTGGACTCGACAATGCTCCTGAGGAACTTCGATGCTCAGGAGGTCCATGTCAATGGTATCTCACAACAGGACTGCCAAGCAATTCATTTAGATGACAAAGCCATCTATTCCAACGAAGCTGAAAACAAAGCAGGCAATCAGGAACCAGAAGCGGCTGAAGCCACAGCTCCAAACCACACGGCGTGCAAAGGTGATTCAGAGCCTGCCGACGTATCTGAAATCTCGAGAGAAATCACAGTTGCAGGCTCCATTACATGCAATGGCAATCCAGAGGCTGTAGACACATATTTCGACACTGTACCACCGAGTGAGGATCATCAAAACACCCAACCTGATGATAGGAACATCAACAGTAAAATGCCAGTGTGTGTCCTGGAAGGTCAAGAGGAACCAGAAGAAGAGGGTTGTTTTGTGGCAGAGAGCTCAAGGGAGGATTTTCAGAGCGTTCACTCTGACAAGGACATGAACACCGGCATGCCTGAAGGCGTCGCAGGAAACCCAGAACCCCAAGCGGAAGCCAGAGCTCCGGACTCCACACTGCGCAAAGGCAGCTCAGGGACAGAAGACACCTGCTTTGTCACCGAGATTGAGATCGTCACGGGGATCTCCAAAGACGACGATGTTGGCGACGAGTTCTACAGGATGGAGATCAGACAGGCCAACAAGCTCGACAACGGGCACGTGCTCGTCGCCAAGAAGGCCGACGACAGCGGCGTGCTCAAGGACAAGCTGGACGCGGCGCACACTGAGATCAGCGACCTGAGGTTCAGCCTGGAGGAGGCGGTGAGGAGGGCCGAGCTGGCCGAGGAGGCGAAGACGGCGCTGGAGAGGGAGCTGCGGGAAGAGATTCAGAAGAAGCGGCGCCCGCGGCGGCGCGCGCCGTCGGAGGACGTGCGCCCGGCGCTCGAGGGGACTCCGTCGATTCCGCTTGCTAGGCCGCGGCCGACGCCGTCTAGGACTCCAGGGACGCCGAGAAGCTCAGCGAGAGGCCATGAGAGGCTATCGCCGGGCTGCCTGACCCTGGGGAAGGTGCTGAACATGAAGTACAAGTGAAGTCTCATCTCAGGTTTCTGTACAGTGTCAGTACGCATGCATGTCACTGTCCAACTAATAGGATTATTACATGCAGCAAGAGCCTGTTTGCATATGCATCCAATTAATTGGTTCTGAATTATGTAAGGTGTGGATATGCATCAATTAATTGATACTAAATCATACTCCCTCTGAGTATAAATACATGTCTTTTTAGACATCGACGCGAGCTCGAAAGTGCAATTCGAAGCGATAACTTCTGTTATAATATATTTATAAAATCCATTAAAACTAGAAAAATATCTATAATTGGTGCTTGTATTTTAGAGTTGATTTGATTTACACTCTGTACTATGAAACCAAGTATTTAAGTCTCTATACTTACAATACCAAATCAAAGAAGGTTCAAAACAAGCCTGAGGGTGATTTTGCGTTGACAAGGCACTGACGTAAGGTGGTTTTGGTCATGTCGAATGGGTGACTCATGTGGGTGCCCTGCCAGCAAGCCTCGCCTGAGTCATGCCGTCTCTCTGGGTCACTGACAAGCGGGCACCATGTAATTAGGGATAGCTTAGCGCTAATTAATCACAGTTAATGTTAATTATTCACTGACAAGTGGGCCCAAGTGGTTAGTTGGAAGCCATGTCAGTGTAAAACCACCCTCACACCGGTTTTGGAAATTATTTATCTGGTTTTGAAACTACAGAGAGTTAAATACTCCATTTAACAGTACATGGGGGTGAATCGAACCAACTTCAAATTAAATGTACCAAATATGAACTTTTTTCATAAAACTTTAATAATTTAAAAGTATTTACTTGAGACAAATGTATATATGATTTTCTTGTATCGTATTTAAATATTTAAAAAATTATTAATAATTAAAGTTTTAAAAGTTTAACTATATTTATGTTTAGAATGGATAGTTATGATCAGAGAGAGTAGTACGTAGGATAAAATGGCTATGCATACGATTGGATTAATCGATACTGAATCATATGGACATGCATCCATTGAATTATTGCCTACCATTGCCACCAAGGCTCCAAGCCCCAGCGCTAACTACAAAATGCACCCCCGCACTTGACTCTTCGTCGGACAACAAAGCAGCGACCACTTGACTGATCTCAAACTTGCTATGGTTTTTCTAATTTAAGAGTGTTCTTACGAATTTTTTGACAAGGACGGTCTCTTATTATGACATATAATGGTTTTTTTTTTCTTTTCTCCACTTCCCTTCTATCTCAAACACTCTTTCGTTGTGACATTTAACAATATCCTCTTTATCCTATTTACTCGTCCATTCTTCACCCCTTGAACTAAAAAATGTTGTTGCTATCAAATTTTCCTTAAGTTTTTTTTTGAATAGGTAGTATGTTTAATTATTTTTGAAAGTGTTTAGAATCGAATGTTTTTTGAATTGAACATAATTTCAAACCAAAAGTTTTTGAACAAAAAGCTTTTGAATAAAAATTTTTCAATTGAATCAGATGTTTTCGAAACGGAAATTTTTAATTAAAAATTTTTGAATTAAAAGTTTTCAAAGAATTGGTGAGGATAATCAGATTATCAGTAACCAACTTGCAAACACATCGATCCAAAGTCAAAAACCAGTGGCCATGAGGACCTGCAGCCTCCTCTTTGTTGCCGTCGCTGATGCGTTGAACCTCGACGGCAAGGGCGGCATGTACAAGGAGGAGGTGTACGACAGTACGAGCAGGCATGGACCAACACACCAGTGGCGGATTAAGAATTTTAAGATGGGTATAAGGAGTTAACAAAATACTATTTAATATGAAAGTTTAAGGTTCATAATAACAAAAATTAAAATACGAATTATTTATATTAGAGTAAATATGTCATAATAAATTAGAAAAATTCAAAATATCTAAAAAAAATAAAAATTAACTTGTGAGACTCCATAACTTGGAAGTGAGATATTATGACTTCATCACTAATTTGTACAAAAAATATTGATCATCTATTATATTTAGTTCGTTCTTTCACAAAATTAATTATCGAAAACAGATTTGCTTTCTATAGGTATTGGTTTTGATGTGGAGATAGTAGTTGTCTTCTGTGTCTTTTCGGATTGATCCTACAAAGCTTTCTAATCTATAGAATAGCTTTTCATTTTCTTAAGTAATACATCCACACAATCAACTAATTAATCCCACCAATTTATTTTTTATCAACATTTCAAGTTCTCGACATTCAACAAGACAATATGAGAAAACCTATAGGATATGGTCGATGATTCTGATTGGCTACTACAGCGGTGTAGCCTACAATGTTGTTGTTGTTGCTTGGTCGACAGCACGACTATCGCCTCAGCCTCATCCTTTCGCCACCGCCTGTCGACCTGCGTCGCTGTTCGACGCTCCGAGGCTAAGTGAGAGAGACGGACAGAGAGCATGAGAGACAAAAAACAATTTACATGGGTCACTTAGTTTTCCATATGGAGAATTTTCCCTTCTTTGTTCAACTTTCTAATCGAGCCCTGCTTTTAATTTTGAAGGTTCTGCTGCTAATTGGTCTAATGAAACTAGATGGATATGGCATTAAATTAGCTGATACTAAAAAAAACTCATAGCGGTGTAATATATATGGAAATTCGTCCAATTAATTGGTAGTAAAAAAATCGTAGCAGTATAATATGGAAATTCGTCCAATTAATTGGTAGTAAAAAAATCATAGCAGTATAATATGGATGATTGCAGAGGATATGCCCCTTTAATTATATGGATATGCAACCAATTAACTTGTACCTTCCATTCCATTGCCTCGATGAAAGCCCCAGCGTCGTCCATTTAAATGCTCGATCCCACCGTTTCTTCTCTCGTCGTCTAACATCAACGCAGCAAACCGCTTTGGTTAATCTCAAACTTGCAAACCGGCCGCATCGATCCAAAGTCAGAAACCAGAAGCCATGAGGACCTGCACCGGCAGCCTCCTTGTCGCCGTCGCCGCCGTCGCTTTCGCCGTTGTCGCGCCCGCCGCGGTGGTAGCCCAAGGGGAATGGACACCCATCGACGTCAGCGACCCGCGCAATCAGAAGCTCGCCGGATGGGCGGTGGGGGAGCACGTCAAGCAGGCGAACGACGGGCTCACGTTCAGCACGCTGGTCAGCGGCGAGGTGCAGGTGGTGTCTGGCCTGAACTATCGGCTCCTCATCGACGCGTTAAACCCCGACGGCAACCACGGCATGTACAGGGCAGAGGTGTACAAGCATGACTGGACCAACACGCTCAACCTCGTCTCCTTCGTCCCGGCCAACTGAGCAACAGCCGGCCGGCGGCGGGATTAGACTCATCGCAGTTGTCTCTGATGTAATAAACGAGTTCAAGAAATCCACGTGCTTTTTTTATAGATATGTATTGTGGCCTGGACTTGGATATTATAAAAATGGGACATTTGGGGATTAGGGTTAGTGTCTTGGGGAACCACTCAGCTAGAGTTGTTCAATGAATTTTTTAAAATAATATTCAAAAAATGAAAAATTAGAAATAATATGCCAATTTAAAAAATGATAGATCTACCTTTTTGTCGGCATTTGAAATGGCGACAGGGCGACAGACTCTCTGTCGCTATTTCAAACGGCGACAGAGAGCCTATCGTCAAACGGTTGGACTCTCTGTCGCAATTCTAAATAGCGATAGAGAAGTACATATAAATTTTTTAAATAAAAATAAAAAAATATCCTGAAAAGGAAAATTGCAGACATAATATGTCAATTTAAAAAATGACAGATGTACACGACAGGCTCTCTGCCGCCATTTCAAATACTAACAGAGGCCCTGAAATGGCGAGAGAGAGAGCAAATTTATTTTCTTTGGTAACAGCGGTGGGAGGGATCTTTTGTTGATTTTATTTTTTAAATAAAAAATTGTACATAAGCAAATTTTTTTGGAAATAGCAATTAGTAAAGTAAGAACATGTGCTTTTTTTTTGTTTTTCGTGTATTACGACCTAATGACTTAACGAAAAACTAAAGTTTGCCATGATTCTTGTATAAGGAATAACTAGTCAAGTGCCTGTGCGATGCAACGAAAACTCAATTTGAAATAAAAAAATTATTTGCAAAGAGCACCAACCTTATCTGAATAATAATGTTCACTCTGAATGTGCAATGGTTAAATGTTTAAATCAATTTATTGAAATCATACAAATTCCAAGCACCTGTTTAGAAACTCGAGCTTAAAATTATCTTTAATTTCACAAACTTAAATAATAATATTACAGAACTTCGGATTGTAAATTTGTAACGCTATAATTTGAGATCGATCGATCGACCAAAAGAGGCATCACCTGCAGCCCTATGAGCGCAAAGGTATTGAAGAAGTAGGCATCATCCGTATGTAGCTGCCACCATCAGTGGCGTGCGTGGCTCGTATACCTTGCGAAGGTCGTCTATTACCTCCGCTCAACGGATAAGCTAAAAACATCTGCAGGAAAGGCAAAAAACAGATAAGCAATCGCCGCCGATTCGAATGCCAAGTTAATGGGAGAAAAGAAAGCAATAAATGAGTCATGCATATTCATTTACCTCCCGCGACGAGATGATTCAATCCAATCTATCGGGGTGGCCACTGCCCGCTTCCCACTCAGCCACGCGGGTGCGCATACGTGTCACGATGAGGGTGGAGAACGGACGTACCACCACCAACTCCTAATTAGAATTGGTAGAGATAGAGATAACAAACTTATATAGTCGCATCATGCATAGCCGTGCACATGTTGTTGGCCGCCCTGAATTAAGTCCATACGTGATTAGATAAAAAGAAAGGATGATCTTATCTACACATGCAAGTAAATATTTAATGGAAATGATGCATATGGCAACTTAAAGGCACATAATAACTCAGAAGCTATATGTGTGCAGTATATAGAAAAAGAATCAGACATGTAGTATTTAGAAATAGAATCGGCTGATTGAGATAAAAGTCTGATACAGTGCAGATCACGCATGTATGCATATCCAACCAAATTAAAATTTTCTCTGTACACCAATGCATAGAAGATCAGAACAATGACGGTTTCATGGGTATGCCCGGGAGAGAGGAAGAATGGACCACCGCCACCAACTCATAATTAGAAATAGTAAAGATAAAGATTGTATGGTCTATGTGTTGGTATGTTTCATTATACTCAAGAACTTTCCGCTTATCCTTAACTAATGAAGAAACACCATCAACACATGGTGAAGCGTTCTTTGATTGATTGAAAAACAATTGAACTCAATTTAAATTTTATTTAAATTGAGATGAGTATATATTAACTACAAAAGTTTCGTATACTCAATTTGATGGAATGTAATGATCCAAATATTATATGGAGTGATGGAAAAGGATCAATACATTTTAAATCATCAACTATAGAATAAACTCCATTTAAATATGTGCATATAAATAATTGAATTTGGAATCAATATACACGTAATCAATCTTATAAAGAATTTGAGTTTATCCCATATTAACATGAGTATACTACAACTACACAAGTTATATATACTCAAAGATTGTTTCAAAATCTTGATCCTATATATTATTTGGCAAGAGGATATGGACCAATACAATTAAAATATCAAGTTAAATTATGGACTCCCCCTAGATGTGTGCATTCATATATATATGGATTTAGAAACATAATGCACATATCTGGACTTAAGCAATAGAAGAGTTCATCCTTTAATTTGAATCCTAAGTATACATAGACAATAGAGTGAATACAAGTGCATACCCTGGATTTTCTATTTTCCATCCAAATTTGAGACTAATAAGAATGTAGCTCAATTAAACATGTTAGTTTCATAATAATTAGATTTATCATTAAACAATGATTAAACATTAATATTAAACCAATCACCGAAACTAATAGAGGTTGAACTTACAATAGCTAGCAATAACTCCGTTATATGTCATAACTTGTACCTAGTGATCCTTTAACTTGAATCGAATTTTTTTTATGTTAGAGGAGAAGGAAGAGGTGGGAAAAGGAAAGAAGAAAAGGTGAACTAAAAGGAGTATATAGCAACATCAAAAAAATTGGTGAGGATAATCTTAAATTACCAGTAACGAACTTGCAAACACATCGATCCAAAGTCAAAAACCAGTGGCCACGAGGACCTGCAGCCTCCTCTTTGTCGCCGTCGCCAATGCATTGAACCTCGACGGCAAGGACGGCATGTACAGGGCAGAGGTGTACGAGCAAGCATGGACCAACGATAACTATGGCCATGTCTAAAACGACGACTATTTGTGATCAGATATAGTATTGCTGAGATGAATAAAATCAGCATTGAATGTCATGTTGCTCTATCTATGTACCGACTAGGATTACATGGGCCACTTAGAGCATCTCCAACAATTCCTTATCCTGACTTCTAAAACCATGTTTAGGAAATAAACTAGAAAAACATCGCTCCAACAGTCACCCTACTCGGCTCCCTTTTTCTCCGCACGCCCAAAATCGCCGGCCGAACTGGGCAGATTTTCGCCACTCCCCGCGTTCCCAATCCACTCCCGCGTCGATATTTTTCCTTCTCCCGCGTTGATAAATTCATTCGCGCCATCCCAGCCGAGCTCCACCCTCCACCCCATCCGGCATCCCACCGTCTCGCTACCTGGCGCGCGGAGCGGCGGCACCGCATTTGGGTGCGGTGGAGGCCGGACAGCTCGTCTAGAGGGAGTTTTGCGCCGCTACGCGAGGATCCGGCCGCATCCGCCAGAGCGCCGCCGCCGCGACGAGAGGGGCGACACCGCCGCCACGAGGGGAGGACCGATCCCCCGAGGCATAGAAGCGCTGCAGCCGCAAGGAACGAGGGTAGCAGAAGGGTTCGAAGGTCCCAATCGTACCTCGCTTTGTGAATTTGCAGGCCGGCCGGCTCGTGCAGGGTATGCATCTTAAATTGCGCCTCTACAATTACCTTAAATTTAGCTAAACTTTGATGCTGATACTTGAAGTTAGATTGGTGTTACCTCCCTGTATAATCATGTTTCTTGTTTACTGAAGTTCTTCTATGCAATCTATGTGCTTTGCCAGTTGTGTTGAAAAGGAGCAACCTAGTTTCATCTTACATCAATAGTGGTTAGTTCATACTAGAATTACTAGAACACTGCGAACCAGAAAAGGTTCAAGACAGAAGAATAGTTATGTGTAGTAAGTTCACTTTTGTGTAGGGACTGAGGGGGCATTGAATTATTTTCAATTGACACAAGGGGCTCTGATCTCATGAATTCTGCTCTTATTGAAATATGGCTTCCAACTAACAAGTGTAAATGTACAGTACCCATCAAACTAATGAGACATCCTGGTAAATAGCAATGTAGTAGAAAGCAGAAGGTAAACACTCGTCTCTCCAACATTTGAACTTGACTACTTAAAAAAAACTATTGATGTCCTGTTGCTGCGGTTGATTGTAGGAAGTAACAGGCATTTTGTTTAAGGTTAATTATACTAACTACTAATCATACAAAAAACAGATCCTAGTATTTTCCCAACCACCCATGCGAGAATCTTGTACCATCACATTACTTTGCAATGTAATGTGCAGATAAATCTGTTCGCAGTATTGTGATTGACAGTGACAACAGTTCACATCATCTTTTCAGTCTTGTGCCAATCATGCTGTGTTTATTTTACTAGGCAAGGTAGCGCGCTATGCCGCGCCGTGTAAAATTTGGACTGAGGTTTTTTTTAAAAAAAAGTAGAGGACCTCAACGTAATGCAGTTGAATCCATCTCAATTACCTAAAAATGTCAGCTGATTTTATCTAAAACATGTCAGCACACATGGTGTATGTGTAAAATCTCAAAACAATATAAGGCGAATCACGATGTACCAAACAAACTACAAAAAATGTCAAAACTCTGCATCCATATTTACCATAAAAACTTGTACTCAAGTAGGCTACAGACCTCCAACACCGTAGCCTTGGTGTTATCTGAATGCAGTAGGCTAGTAATATGTGATTGCAACAAACCTGGCTAGAAAAACTATTCTCTTTGATGATCTTGTCAATTTCAGCAAGCTCACTGGCATCAATTCGATTTCTATAATCACTTTCCAAAGCAAGAGGTTGAGTTTATTGCCCATAGGTGTTGGAACCTGCACCGCTAAAGCATTAGTGCTTGGCTCAGAGGCGATGCATGCTGGTTAAATCGACGATAAGCTATGAAAAGTTACCGATAAATCCATCTTGATTGGGCTGAAATATAATACAACCGCAAAACCATGCTAACAGAGTAAATCTAAGATAAAACAGACTAATTATGTAGTTTTTAATCAGACACACAACTCTATCTGTAGCACTTATCGTAAGTAGCAGAATTCGATAGTCCATAGCAGAATTCGATAGTCCGTAGCAGCAGAAGAGGAACAAAAGCTAGAGTACTGCGTTTTATGCATCTTATATAGTTGCACCATAGGACAATACATTGATAGCTTTTGGACTATATTGCTCAGATCTAAATATATGGCTAACACACTGCACACGAAATCCTGACAAAAACTATGTGCTAAGCACAGGCCATTTGGAAGAACCAGTGCGGCGTGCGGATACTTATATTCTTGGAGTACTACGATGGCTGGCAGCTTATGATGAAAAGAACAATGGCGCTAGGAGAGGCCGGACCAGGCATACACTTGTCATACTATATAAAGAAGAATATATATGAAGTCAAGCTTTATAAATCTTAATCACAGATAGATGTAGAACCATCTATATCGACTATATGAAAGCTGTACCATTAGATCTACTCAGAAAAATGATCTTATTATATTATAATCAAATTAATTAATATATCTTAATGTAAATCCATATGTTGGGAATCATGAAAGGCAAAAACATATAGTAAAAAAGAACAGAGGTAGTATCTAGAAAAATTTGAAGCAATAAGCTATAAAAAATTATGAATACCTTAAATGTTCCTGTTAGGATAATCTAAACCGACCTTTGTAAGATATCAGCCATTGTAAGTTGAGCTGGTTTGTTTGATAATCACTTTCTTAACTGAAGTCTTCAGCAAGGAGGTACAGCACAATTGCTGTTGCAGGACCTATCAACATCACTTAATATACGCAGAGAACGGGAAAAAGTAATCCAACAACATAGCTGCATCGCCACAAACCACCAAACGAAATGATCTACAGTTACACGCACCAATGCTTTATGCTAAACGCAAGGCAGCAGCTAGAAAATGCCAGATGGGCAATTCTATAAGATAGGCAAATAATCACTTTCTCTTCATTTTTTTATATCTATCTGAACTGTAAAAAGACACCATATAAAAAACATTAGTTCAGGAATTAACCCAAATACCCAATGAAATGTGTGGCCGTGTATGTATCCTCATGCATCCTGCCCATATCATCAAAATAAATCTCTCTCTCACAAACACTAAGATTAAACGGCAAGCACCACAAATTGATGAATCAATCAAGCAAGTACTGGCAAAAAAACGATGACAGAGATGTCATATGAAGTTTCTACGTATCAATGAGTGGGAGCTAGTCTTACTATGCATATGCGGACATCAACAGTTCTACCAAAAGGTAACTCTGATCCTAAAATGTTTACATCTGAATGCTAATATTAACATGTAAATGCATGAATGCATATGCATCTCCATCCAAATGCTTCTCCAATTAGATAGGTATACCTCTAGATTATCACCACCATCACCATAATGCATCCGAACTGAAAAAACAAAACCCCGGTTTCGTAGTACTTAGGTAAGCGGGCTCGTTTACAAATAGTGAATAACAAAATACTCAACGAATGTAAGGCAGAACGAATCATGGGGAAGAAGAAAACCCAAAAAATCATGTAGAAAGGAATTAATAGCAAGGTCATAACAACCCACAACTCAATATCTTGCTAGCTCTCCACAAATTCAAAAACTATGTATATTGATAAATGTGTAATCGCAAATGTACCTGAAAATTCGATGCTTTGGAGCCTTATTAGATTACTAACAGTCTACAACTCAGACAAGCATTACATTAAGGAAAATAATCCATCACTAATTGGCATGTCATATTAGCGTGATGTTTTTTAGAACGTCCTCACAGTTTATTGTATGATCAATGATGGAAAATTAACCTGCAAGCCTGTACAGATTCACAATTGTCGCATTTTTAATAGGTAAGATACCCTGAGAATCATTAGTCCAGATAGAATCCTAGGTTTACCCTAGTAGATTGTTTTATGAGAAGCCTGTATTTCATGACAAAAAAGCGCTATTTTTTACTTCTGATAACTACATTATACAGTACATCCTATTAGAATAACTAATAATTTCAATGGAAGGTTTCTCAGCCAAAAATGGTAATCTCAATGGAATGCTAATGCTCTTGTTTGAAAATTTTGTTAGCTCTCTCAAGACAAAATTATTGGCATGAAGAAAGCATATGTAGGTGAAAGGCGATGAACATACCACACCATGGACATCCAATATTGTAGGGACTGCATCTACATGCCTTTTAGCAAAGAAAGCACGCAGAAATCTCGATCGAATGCTCTAACTCTCCCACACGGTACCTAATATAGTGCTCCATTCTGTAATTTGCACAAGCTTATATTGGGTTCAACTCTCGGAAGCAAGTCAATATATACACATGCCTTCCTTCCTTGCCAACCCCATGATAACCATGTGGATAATATTGCAAAGACCTCCTCTCACGATAAAATCCAAAACCCTTCAATGAGCGAGTTAGATGCCATCAATTTGCATGAAGTAGCAAAACAAAATTATATAGAAGGCAATAATTCAGATTCATATATCGCTTTTAAAAGTACATTAAAACCTGTGCGAATCTCATATAAGTTCCACCCTTTCAGATCAACTCTAAGAATAGAGCAGTGCTCTTACTTGAAAATTTTATCTGCTCTCGAACCCCGCATGCAACTTGATACATAAAGCCACTAGAGCCTCGACGCTGCCACAAAGCAATAAACACTATTAGAATTAGAATTCATTCATTTCAGAAACCTGTACTGGAAAACATTGAACTCGTAGCGCATTTATCCGATTCATAGCAACAAGAACCCATGAAAATAGCTCAGGAAAATGGTGGTTCCAGAAAGCAAGGCCGATCATGTAATCCACAATAATTGGTCCCGCCGCAAGATCCATGGGAGCCTCACCAGCCCTCAACGCAGCAGCGACAGGCAGACCCAATAGCCCAAACCCGCACGAGAACATGGAAACGGGAAACCCCAAACCCAACAGATCTATTCCTTGCCACAGCAGAGGATATCGGAGCGAGCCGCGCCATGGCCAGATCTGTTAATCGGCGGGATGGGGAAGGTTTAGGAGCTCCACTGAACCCGGCCACCTTGTTTGGTGCGGAGCATAGCAGGGAGTAGGAGGGCGAGGGAAGGAACCGAAGGTAGCAGAAGGACTGTCGAAGAAGCACGCCCGAAGAGGACGCGGACCGGGCGAAGCGACGCTGGAGCGGACGGCGAGGGCCGGCGGAACCCGCGAAGCAGCCGACGCAGGAGACGAACGAAGAAAATGAGGGGGCGAACGAATCGAGAGGAGGCCAAGGCAAGACCCCTAGAAACGGCGCGAATCCACGAGGCGCTACCGCTCATCGCACCGATGGACGGCGAGGAAATCGCCACGCCTGGAACGCACCGAACGCGCCTGGCGCCGACGGCAACGGGACAGCGTCAAGAGGACCGATGACGTGGACGCCCTGGGCGATCGGCAATCCCATGGGCTTTATATTAGTCTATATTTGTAAGATATATAAGTTTTGTGTATAATTGGGAAGAAGGCTGTAGCCCAACAGCAATGATAGATGAACTATGCAAGATTTGTAAGTTTTGTGTATAATTGAGAAGAAGGCTGTAGCTCAACAGCAAAAATAGATAAAATATATATGTTGATTTATATCCATGATTAGACCATGCATATCTATTTCTCAGATCCATGGCTATGACCTGCTGGTCCCACAACAGACAAATGAAACACCATAAATCCAACTGAGTTTGGCGCATTTGATCTTCTATGTCCAACGGACAAGAAAGTGGATAAAAAATTGGAAGGAAGGAACAAAATTCAGTATTGTATTTTCATATATTACTATGGATGATGCATCACCCATTAGCCATTGCCTGCCATCACTACTATATACTAACATGATGCCTGACAAGCTGTATTGTGTAGCGTTGCTCTTTGCCTCTTATATTGTGCAAATTGATGGGGAACAAGATTAAACAGGATAACCCATTAGCCATTGCCTGCCATCACTACTATATACTAACATGATGCCTGACAAGCTGTACATTACCCCTTTCTGTTAGCTGTACAAAACTTCAAACCTGACTGGCAACTAAGAACAAAAGTGAAGATGTCATGCTTGTGAAATGAAAGACAATTCACATTTGAGCATGATTTTTTTTAATGAAACATGTGTAAGAACCAATGCTCTGTCCTTTCTTCACATTTTTGCTCTGACTTTTTGCATGATCTTGCATGGGATTGAAAGGGAGTGAAGGATTCTGCATGATACTGCCGTTTTATATTTTGATTATAGCACCCCATTTGGAATTTTGCTTGCTTTCTAAGTATTGGCTGTGTTACCTTTGCAGCTTCAGTTTGGGGCTTCTCAGAGATATTCATGCACATTCATGCCTTATTTACCTTTTAGTCCTTCTGAAATTTGTGGAGTTGCCATCAGGAATAATTCTACATGGAAAATATCTTCAAGAATCAGCTCCCAGCTTGCCATACAGCTCAAAAGTAGTGCCTTTTTTACTACTGAGCCATTGGGCAATCGTAGTTTTGTAAGTTTCAGAGCAGCAGATACCTTTCTTGGATGGTTTGAGTACTTTTTGAAAGTATGAAATAGAAGCCTTTGAGCATAAACTACATTTTTTACAAGCTATATGTCTGTAGACAAAGACAAACAGTTCAGACACCTTAAATCTCTTAGATTTATTATATCTAAACTTGATGACTTTTTGAAGACAACGGGCTAGAAAGTATGATAACAATATGGTGTTGGTTGGTTCATCTGGCAATGCAGATTTTGTAGCTAGGATGTCTGTGCAGATAGTTTCAGTGTTCATGTTTCTTAATGGCATATCCTTATATGTGAGCGTCACTATCACCAGGTGTGTATGGTGGCACATTATACTTGCATAGCACTTGCTGGTGAGGCTGTCTATGAGTTCCATGCGTGCGTGCGTCCCGTTCCGTCGTCTTCAACGTCTTGCGCCGCCAACGTCTGCGTGTGTGCGTCCAAACTTCGTTCCGTGTCTTCAACGTCTTGCAGCGAGACGTTGATATATTGCACTGCATGGGACCGAACTGACGGCCCAAATCGTGAAGAAAAAGCGATGGCTGAGGCCCACGGTGACCAAATCAGCCATTTTTTTGGGAACAAACAAAACGCTGTTGGAGGATAGGAGTTTTATTTTGGGAAAAAGATTTTTGAGAAGGCCCCAAATCAATGTATTGGGAGTTAAGATATTGGGTATTGTTGGAGAGTCTCTAAGAGCATCTTCAACAATGCCTAAATCCATTCCCAAAACCGATTTTGGGCTTGATTGCAAAAAAAGACTCCACAGCCTCTTTCTAGCTCCTTAAATTTTGGACGCCTAAAAACAAAGACTGACTCCTCATTTTTGTGCGCTCTATCCGCTCCCAATCAACATTATTTCGTGCCGGGATGGCCTCTGGGACCAATTCAAAGGTGTTTTTGGGAGAAAATATAGAACGGTTGGAGAAACAGGTATTTTGTAGGCCAAAATTTTTGGGAAGGTCCCAATATAAGAATATTGAGAGTCTAAATATTAGGAATCTGTTGGAGATGCTCTTAGTTTTCCATATGGAGAATTTTCCCTTCTTTGTTCAACTTTTAATCGAGCCCTGGTTTTAATTTTGAAGGTTCTGCTGCTAATTGGTCCAATGAAACTAGATGGATATGGCATTAAATTAATTGATACAAAAAAATCATAGCGGTGTAATATATATAGAAATGCGTACAGTTAATTGGTAGTAAAAAAATCTTAGCAGTATAATATGGAAATGCGTACAGTTAATTGGTATTGAAGTATATGGAAATGCAACCAATTAACTTGTACCTTCCATTGCCTCGATCCAAGCCCCAGCGTCGTCCCTTTAAATGCTCGATCCCACCGTTTCTTCTCTCGCTCGTGACGTCGTCTAATAACATCAACGCAGCAAACCGCTTTGGTTAATCTCAAACTTGCAAACCGGCCGCATCGATCCAAAGTCAGAAACCAGAAGCCATGAGGACCTGCACCGGCAGCCTCCTTGTCGCCGTCGCCGCCGTCGCTTTCGCCGTTGTCGCGCCCGCCGCGGTGGTAGCCCAAGGGGAATGGACACCCATCGACATCAGCGACCCGCGCAATCAGAAGCTCGCCGGATGGGCGGTGGGGGAGCACGTCAATGTAATGACTGGAGGGTGGGACCCAGAGTTAGGGTAAATATGAAGAGGTTTAAAAGCCAACCTGGGAGACAGCGAGGGACAGAAAAGAAAATACATCTGAGTCTTCTTCGTGTTCTTGTTTTCCTCTTTTATCGCCTTGTTCTTCCCCTTCTCCTGAGTGCTGCTCTATCTCACGCACCGACCGGGGATTGGCTGCAAATGGGGTATGACAGTTGGTATCAGAGCGGCTACGATCTGTATCGGCGCGAGCCGACGCGCGGCGGATTTCGCAGGGAGCGCGTCTTCTCCGTCGAGGAGATCCCCGATCCAGTCCGGGCCCCGCCGCCGACGGAGAACGGAGTCACTGCATCCGGGGGTGGAGGCGCTGGTGTTGGTGGTGGCTCGGCGGGGAGCGGTGTGGGCGCGATGAACAGGTGCCCGTCGGAGTGGTATGAAGAGATCCGTGCGCGTCAGCAAATTTTGGTCAGACAGATGGAGGTGACTGCTCAGATGGTGGCGCGACTGAACGTGGGAAAAGCCGTGGAGTTCAACAGAGATGAAGCCTCGGATTCGGGAGGAGACGGCGGCTGTGGTGGAATGGAGCGACAGGGGCAGCCTGAGGTGGCGGATGTTGCTGTGCGCGAATCCGTGACGGATGGGGAAGTGATGGTGGAGGGGAATTTGATGGGTATAGCGAGAGATGCTGATGTGACCATGACGGATGTTGCTCCAGAAGGAGGTGTCGGAATGGTGAGCGATTCGTTGTATGTCACGGAATCGTCGGGTATGGTTGGAACAGAAGGATACGGGGATGAGTCTGCTGAGAGCATGCAAGCTCTGAAAGGAGGAGATGAGAGGGAGAGGATGTTGGGAACGGAAGCCGGTGGATCGCAGAGTGAGACAGAGAGGAAGCCTGCAATGGTAGAATCTATCGCTGCTGCGACGCTGGAAGTTTCTGATTCTACCAAATCTCAATATCCTGAAGTTGAATCCAACAAAGATGATCTGCGTGCTAGATACCTTCTTCCTCCTCTTGATAAAGATGGTTTTCAAGTTTCTTGTCTTGTCTGGAGTAAATTAAAAGGTCATCCTTGGTGGCCTGGTGAAATTTTGATCCTTCAGATGCATCTGAGCTTGCATTGAAGCACCAGAAAAGGGCAAACATTTGGTAGCATATTTTGGTGACAATACTTTGGCATGGTGTGATGAATTCCAGTTGAAGCCTTTCATGACAAACTATTCACAAATGGAGAAACAAAGCAGTTCTGACATCTTCATCAATTCAGTTAACCATGCACTTGAAGAACTCTCAAGGCGGATATTGTCAATGATGAGCTGCTCTTGTCGGCCAGAAGAGCTCTCTGACAATGGCATGTCTTATATGGTTGAGAATTCTAGGCTCAGGAATGGAGTTACTTGCTCTACAGTTAACCAGGCTGCATCATATCTTGCCCAGACAGCTTCATATCTCACCCAGTGCCTCCCTGTTCCTGTTACAGGTCTATTTGAGGAGGGCCAAGAACTAGTAACACTGCCACCTGCATCGACTGCCGGCAGGCCTTCTCTTCAGACTTCTGTAGAGTTGGCTGCCACTGACTCATCTCCTGGCCTTGTAGAGCGTGCTCAGAAAACAGTTCGTGGTTCAGCTTATGATATTGGATGGCTCCAACGGGATCAAAGCTTACCTCCAACTGAGGACGGAACAGCTAGATTCTTGGAGATTCTGGACTCTGTGATAAAAAATGACCACAAGCTACCTGATTCTATGGTCTATTTGTTGGGTCCAGGTTTGTTTAGTAACCATGGGCCACTTTACTTTGTCAAGACAAAATCATACTTCTCCAAGATGGGTTTGGCTTGTCACATCGCTAAGATTCATAGTGAGTCTTCAGTAATTAAAAATGCGAGGGAGATAAAGGAGTACATACAAGAAATATACTGGGGATCAAGGAAATGTGTGCTACTTCTGGGTCATAGCAAGGGTGGTGTAGATGCAGCTACAGCCCTCTTCCTCTATTGGCCACAACTGAAAGACAAGGTTGCAGGTTTGGCATTAGCTCAAAGCCCATATGGAGAATTTGATATTTATAGTGATGATGTTGTTAATGAACTCCCTGTGAAGAAGCGAGCACAAAAGAGGCGCATGCATAGGCTGATGGATGAAGAGATTGCTTTGTTGGAGCATGCTGATAAAGAATTTGAAGAGGATGAAGACAAGTCAACAATACTTGTAATTTGGTTTTATGTACAATGGGATCCTGGAATTATGGAAATTATTCTATGCTATTGCTTGAGGACAAGCAATGTTTCCAGGGGGCAGTAATGTAATGACTGGAGGGTGGGACCCAGAGTTAGGGTAAATACGAAGAGGCTTAAAAGCCAACCTGGGAGACAGCGAGGGACAGAAAAGAAAATACATCTGAGTCTTCTTCGTGTTCTTGTTTTCCTCTTTTATCGCCTTGTTCTTCCCCTTCTCCTGAGTGCTGCTCTATCTCACGCACCGACCAGGGATTGGCTGCAAATGGGGTATGACAGTCAAGCAGGCGAACGACGGGCTCACGTTCAGCAAGCTGGTCAGCGGTGAGGTGCAGGTGGTGTCTGGCCTGAACTATCGGCTCCTCATCGACGCGTCAAACCCCGACGGCAACCACGGCATGTACAGGGCGGAGGTGTACAAGCATGACTGGACCAACACGCTCAACCTCGTCTCCTTCGTCCCGGCCAACTGAGCAACAGCCGGCCGGCGGCGGGATTAGACTAATTGCACTTGTCTCGAATGTAATAAACGAGTTCAAGAAATCCACGTGCTTTTTTTTTTATACATATGTATTGTGGCCTCGACTTGGATATTATAAAAAGTTTTCCTGGTTGAGTTGACACGATTCCATAATTTTATCCCGTGCTCCGTTAAAGAAAATGACTTTCTCTGATCTTGCCCTTCAGATCAACAGGAGGCAAATCCTTGTATCTGTTTTTAAAAAGGGGCAAATTCAGTATTTACTATTTTTTTTTATAGAATTGTGTTTTAGGATATGTAATTACTCCGTATAGAATGCAATTAATTATTTATCGCTCTATGCAAGATTCAATTTAGACTTTGCCACTTCAAATTTTTCTACCTTGTTTGTGATGATTTTACCCCTTCCTCCTTCCCTTCTCCATCCAACCTCAGTGCCATGTCCGGGGAAAAAGAAAAAAGAGAGAGAAAGAGGAAGGAGAAGAAGAAGGGGGCATAATTGTACAAAAACAAACTGTCAAAAAGTGTCAAATCCTATTGTGTCTCTCCGTAGAGGGGTAGGTAAATAATCAATTGTATTCTATATAATGATATATCTTAAAAAGTTATCCTATAGAGTAGTAATATTAAATCGGTTTCGCTAATTTAAGTACATGTTCACCAAATCTTGGATGATAACATTATCTCATTATGGCATGTGAAGACACCTTTTCCTTTCCTCGCTTTCCTTTCCCCTGGAAAGCTCTCTTCGCATGCAGCAGTTTGAATTTGAAAGCTCTCTTCACATGCATCAGTTTGAATTTGGCACCAACATGCTAGCCAAGTATATATAACTTGCCGCCATTCCTCTTGATGTCGATCTCAACAAATACTCGCAGGCTGTTTTTTTCCCTCTGTCTGTCTCTCAAATTCGGCCTTTAAGCTCCAGAACATCTGAAGAGTCAATAGACATCCTAGCTGACACGACGCCATAATCTTTTCCCAACCCCGTTAAAAATTAGAAGTTTAATTTTCTTTGTTCTTGTCCATCGGATCAACAAGAGGCGCATTCTTGTGTTGTTGTTAAATGGCTCCTAAATAAGCGCAAGCAGATATGTATAATCCCAGCCAAGTGCAGCACTGTTTTGTTGTAAACTAGCTATGTACCTGTGCGTTGCAACGGAAACTCAATTTACAATAAAAAAAATTTATTTGCAAAGAGCACTAATCTTATCTATACTAATATATAAATTAGCGATTGGTGGCGTGATCCGTCGTTCTTCCTAGCCTCTCTCGGTCATATCTCCAATAATGGCGTGTCATTATAGCTAATTATTCTTTCTCGATTTACACCACCATATCTCTAAATATGGCTGATTATTATAGCAAAATCCTGATTATTGCTGGCAATTAATAGCCACCAATCATTTCTTTTGTATTCATTCAAGATCTTCCATGTTGTGCCGCCGCAATAAAATGAACTCGATTTAATGATTAATAAGTGACGGACCGACGTACATGGCCGTGAGGTGCAGAGGCCGAGCGCCGTGGTCGATAGTAACTACGGCGGAAGACCAAACGAGCGACGCCCACAGGTGCCGTGACCCAGCATGGGCCAGTTGGACGTGAACAAAGCGCATAACGCCGGTCGCGGTTGCGGCGACACGGTGGGGCGTCATCGGTGGTGAGAGAGTCATTAGCATACCCTTGGAGATAAACGGGTTGATTCAAATTTGAACGTCGCGAGAGAGCGGCGACGGCGTTGCATGGTGTGGGGCGCCTCGGCGGTAGTTTTTTCACCTTCATGGGCTTCGGCATCATGGCGGTGAAGTCGATGATGGCTAATCGCCGAGACATAGAGACGAGTAGGCCGCAAAGCGAAAGGGTCATCTGGGAAGAGTAGCGAACCGCTTGCGTAGCCGGACCACCGCCGAAGCGAGAAGAGCACGGCACCGAGGGTCGGGCGATCGAAGACACGAAGGTGCAAAGATCGGGTGGCGGCGGTCTCTTTCTCCGAGGCGATCGACCATACGGCCATGGCATGCGCGACGAAGTGGGCGGCGAGGAAGCGGACTCCTAGCGTCTTGGCGGGCATGGCGAGAGGAAGAGGAACGCGATCCGTAATATAAATTGCAAAAAGAGATAAAAATGATTGATTGATTTTGAGATTGGTAATATATATTACTACGATAATATATTTGGTTTTAATTAGTACCTAAGAAAAACCATAAAAACTTTTGTAATTGGGAGAAATAGATATTTGATCTTGTAGCACAATTTTCTTTTATTGCTTGATCTTTATGTTTTGTTACCAATTTTATTTTTCGTAGCAACACACAGGCATTGATCTAGTCTGAATAATAATGTTCACTTTGAATGTGCAATGGTTAAACGTTTAAATCAATTCATCAAAGCATACAAATTCCAATCACATGTTTACAAACTCGAGCTTAAAATTATCTTTAATTTCACAAACTTAAATAATAACATCACAAGACTTGGGATTGTAAATTTGTAACCTCATAATTCGAGATCAATCGATCGACCGAGAGAGGCATCACCTGCTATCCTATGAGCATAAAGGCGTTGAAGAGGTAGGCGCCATCCGTATGTGGCTGCCACTATTAGCGACTTGCGTGGCTCGTACACCTTACTCCGGCCATAGTATAGCCCCACCCCATGAACCAGCTTTACCGCCTCCTCGCCTCCCCCCGCGAGTGCCTCTTTCAACCTATTGACATCATCCACCGTGGTGAGTTTTAGCAATGCCGCCAGCCTATCTCGCCGCCCACCACGAACGACCTGCCCTTGCGCCCCATCAATGAGATCAGAAAGATCGCCCATTACCTCCGCTCAACGGATAAGGTCAATACATCTGCAGGAGAGGACTTGGAATGTTGATAAAAAGTGAATCAAGGGGATTAATTAGTTAATTGTGTGGATGTATTACTTAAGAAAATGCAAAGGTATTCTATAGATTAGAAAGCTTTATAAGATCGATCCGAAAAGACACAAAAGACAACTACTATCTCCACATCAAAACCAATACCTATAGAAAGCAAATTTGTTTTGGATAATTAATTTTGTGAAAGAACCAACTAAATATAATGGATAATCAATATTTTTTTCTACAAGTTAGTGATGAAGCCATAATATTTCACTTCCAAGTTATGGAGTCTCATAAGTTAATTTTTATTTTTTCTTAAATATTTTGAATTTTTCTAATTTATTGTGACATATTTACTCTAATATAAACAATTTGTATTTAAAATTTTGTAATTATAACCCTAAAACTTTTATATTGAATAGTATTTTGTTAACTCCGTACACCTATCTTAAAATTCCTGACCTCCACTGGCGTGTTGGTCCATGCTTGCTCGTACACCTGTGCCTTGTACATGCCGTCCTTGCCGTCGAGGTTCAACGCATCAGCGACGACGACAAAGAGGAGGCTGCAGGGCCTCGTGGCCGCTAGTTTTTGACTTTGGATCGATGTGTTTGCAAGTTGGTTACTGGTAATTTAAGATTATCCTCACCAATTTTTTTGATGTTGCTATATACTGTTCCTCCTTTTACTTCACCTTTTCTTCTTTCCCTTTCCCACCTCTTCCTTCTCCTCTAACATAAAAAAAATTCGATTCAGTTAAAAGGATCACTAGCTACAAGTTACGACATATAGCGGAGTTATTGTTAGCTATTGTAAGTTCAACCTCCATTAGTTCCGGTGATTGGTTTAATATTAATGTTTAATCATTGTTTAATGATAAATCTAATTATTATGAGACTAACATGTTTAATTGAGCTACATTCTTATTAGTCTCAAAGTTGGATGGAACATAGAAAACTCAAGGTATGCACTTGTATTCACTCTATTATCTATGTATGCTTAGGATTCGAATTAAAGGATGAACTCTTCTATTGCTTAAGTCCAAATATGTGCATTATGTTTCTAAATCCATATATACATGAATGCACACATCTAGAGGGAGTTCATAATTTAACTTGATATTTCAATTGTATTGGTCCATATCCTCTTGCCAAATAATATATAGGATCAAGATTTTGAAACAATCTTTGAGTATATATAACTTGTGTAGTTGTAGTATATTCATGTTAATATGGGATAAACTCAAATTCTTTATAAGATTGATTTCGTGCATATTGATTCCAAGTTCAATTATTTATATGCACATATTTAAATGGAGTTTATTCTATAGTTGATGATTTAAAATGTATTGATCCTTTTCCATCACTCCATATAATATTTGGATCATTACATTCCATCAAATTGAGTATACGAAACTTTTGTAGTTAATATATACTCATCTCAATTTAAATAAAATTTAAATTGAGTTCAGTTGTCTTTTAATCAATCAAAGAATGATTCACCATGTGTTGATGGTGTTTCTTCATTAGTTAAGGACAAGTGAAAAGTTCTTGAGTATAATCAAGCATTAGTTGCATCAAAGTACACAAGACACCTTTAAATCTTTCAAATTGATTTGGGTTGTACTCAATCAATCTTAGAGGCATCCATTATGTGTTAATGGAGTGTAAATGATGATTGAGATAACCATGTTTGTTGTACTAACGATCTTCAATAAGTTGTGAAGTAGGTTGAGTCTAAGAAGATAAATAATTGAGAACGAGAAATCATCATGTGTTGATGAGCTTCAAGAAGTGATCTCGAAGTGAAGAGAAAGGCTAAACAAGGTTCATCATGTGTTGACGAACAAGAAGAAGAAAATTCGATCCTGGAGAGAAGATTGAATTTCATAAAATCTTCAAGTGGGTCGCTAGAGGCAAAGGTATAACTAGCTAGGGCTAAGGATGTGTTCCTAGTCTTTTACCGGACTCGGTGTTTGCATGGGAGACCAGATTGCTAATTAGGTTCTCTATTGAGATGAATATAGGTTCTCTGTTGCCATTTCAAATACCGATAGAGGCCTAAAATAGCAAGAGAGAGCAAATATGTTTATTTGGAAATAGCGCTAGGAGAGGTTTTCCGTCGATTTTGTTTTTTAAAATAAAAAATTGTAAAGAAGCAATTTTTTTGGCACTATTTTTCGCCGAATCTTTGCATTGCCTCCATGCTATCTCCGCTTCCTTATATCTTCTTCCTCATCCCATATCTTGCCTCCTCCACTTGGGTGGAGGCCACATCTCAAATGTCGAGCTTAGGAAAATGGATAGCCCTTGCGCTTGCCATTGCAAAGCAGGTCAATTGCCCTAACTACCATGTGCAAGCTAATGTATTCTATACCAACACTAAGGGAAATAACGACTAGGTGTTTTACAATGCCCTTTTTTCTCTGTATGTGAAATTTTAGTTCGAATTCTTCTCATTTTAATGATTTTTTTGATCAAGTTGTCTGTTTATTGAGAGATCTTCATTCTTTCATGGTCTCAATGCATGTTCACATCGTCATGTAGGCTGCAGGATGCTAATATTTTCGGTGGGCAGACACCATAGATACATCGATGGAGCGTCCTGGTAGCATAGTACCACAGAGAATGTGGCCTAGGCTGGAGCAGAAGATGGTCCTTATGCTTGAGCAGAGGTTGAATATGCTGATGTTTAAGATGGAGCGCATTTTAGATCATATCAAGTGGTTGGAGAAGATTGTGTCTGTGGATATCCTTGTTGGACTTTATGTTAAACTTGCGAAATAGTTCGTTTTATACAGAGAAGACTAAGTTGGTAATGGATACCAGATACCATTTGAATTGGTTTAAAAATAATGTATCCAACTGATGTTTATCTACGCCTTCATGCTGTTTAACTAATATGCCTAGTATCCATTTCATATTTATGTTTGCCATTGTGCCACGTAACAAATGGAGAGCATCGATAAAGCCTTAGGTCCCTAATGCTAGTATTGATTTGCATAATAGCAAAACTACCAACTCGATCACGTATTGCAATGGTTACATGAACTTAATACATGCCTAGTCTGTGACCCATGTCTACCATACCAGCACTGTACTCTAGGACCAATGGGAGAACATGATGCGACCCGCTTTCTCAGAGTGCAGTGATAAATTTATTGATTTTGTGTAAACTCAATATGTTGGGCAGAAAAGACAACATATTGCCTTCGCTTTCTCAGAGCGAAGTGATAATACACTGGCTATTCCTTTCTCAAACCGATTTGATAACTCACGGGGAGTAGCTTTGTCAGGCCGATTAAATAACTCACGGGCAGCAGTTTTCTCAGGCTGATTTGACAACACTCTGCGCACTGTGAAGTGACAACACAATTGCTATTTCTTTGTCAGCCCAATTTAATAATACACATGCCAGCTACTTTTCTAGACCAAATTGACAATACACTACCACCTACTTTGTCAAACTGATCTAACAACTCGTGGGTAGTAGTTTGCTCAGGCCGTTTGGACAACACGGTGCCACAAAAAACTTACTATAAATACGAAGCCATGCCCATCATATACATTTCACACTACACCAAGCCAACCCCCAAACCGAACACCACATCCCTACCAGCACCACAGTCCTCTTCACCGGTGTGTTCACGATGACTGACTAAGAAGCGATTCTTCGTAAGCGGAAGTGGATTGCCAAAAAGGTGAAAAGCTACCCATATGTTTCTTGTATGTATGCACCTGTGCTGCTGAAATTTCCTTGCCCAAACTTTAACAGCAGTACTATAGTGTGGATAATGCAGTCCAGACATCCCGACACCGCTAGCCAAGCACACTACACGTGCTGCTACGAAATCTACATAAGCTAATGACATGTATATAAATTCTGTAATACATTTTTCAAACTTCTAACTTCGTCGATGCAGGACACCAGGAAGATGAAAGTTGCTATTTTTTCCAATAGATCAATGGCCCGGACAAGTACGTTAGAGAGTACTTCGAGCACAAATTGTACCTGCACTAAGTTGTGCCCGAGCACTACACCAGGTGGGAACCTTCCCCTAAGACTACGGAAGAGAAACCAAAATACCTGCCCTACCATCCTGAATCATCGCATGTCTGGAAACCACTGTATGAGCATCAGGAACAATAAAAGGAGCTGAAGGAGCAAGCCAATGAGGCTCGCTTCCAAGAGGAGCTGAAGATCGCCCCAGAGGACTACAAATGGGTCGATGTCTACAGACCAAATTAGAAGAAAACCAAGGCTAACAGCTTTGCTAGATCAAAGGGAAAGGCACCGATAGATCCTTTCGTATATAGTCTATGACAGGCAACATGACTTCTTTACAATTCCAAAAGACGTATATGTATCATAGTTGTACTTCCCATTCATTGTTTGTCCGTGTCGACATTTGTACCGTAAAAGTACAAAGGCTAACATAGGCAAGAACCGAACTATATGTGCCATATATGTTTACTCATTTTCTATGTCATGCAATGTAACGTCAATTTAGGTTGCAATGTAGTCATTATTACAAAAATTTCCTTTATTCCAACATGAAATGTTCTTTTAGTTAACAATGACTGACATAGTACCACACAATACCAACACATAGACCATACAATTATTCCTAACTTCAGTTTTTCGTTAAGTTATTATGTCGTAATACACGAAAACAAAAAAAATCACGTGTTCTTACTTTATTAATTGCTATTTCCAAAAAAAATTGCCTATGTACAATTTTTTATTTAAAAAATAAAATTGAGGAAAGATCCCTCCCAGCACTGTTACCAAAGAAAATAAATTTGCTCCCTCTCGCCATTTCAGGCCTTTGTCGATATTTGAAATGGTAATAGAGAGCATGTCGTGTACATCTGACATCTATCATTTTTTAAATCGGCATATTATGTTTGTAATTTTCCTTTTCTGGAAAATATTTTTAATTTTATGTTTTTTATTTTTTATTTAAAAATTCAAGTGCACTTCTCTATCACTATTTGGAATTGCGACAGAGAGTCCAACCGTTTGGCGATAGGCTCTCTGTCGCCATTCTTGTCGCCCTGTCGCGATTTCAAATGCCGACAAAGAGGTAGATCTATCATTTTTTAAATCGGCATATTTTTTTCTAATTTTTCATTTTTTGAATATTATTTTTAAAAAATTTCATTGAACAACTCTGGCTTAGTGGTTCCCCAAGGACCTAACCCTAATCCCCAAATCTCCCACTCTCATCCTCTGTCGATTTAGGATGTGTTAGGCGGCGCAACACTGGGCGTGGGCGTGCGGCAGGCAGCGTGGCGCGGGCGTGCGGTAGGCAAGCAAAGGAGTGGTGAGCAGGTGCACAGTGTGCATGGCAACAAGCGACGGCATGATGTGGCAAGCACCGGCGATGGCAATATGAGGCCCTCTGCCCTTAGGATTTGTAGGTCCTCGTCGATTTATTGGTTGACTCGATTCTGATTTGGTGATTTAGGATTTATGGGATGTGATAATTGGAAATCTGAAAAAAATGTTGTGGTTTTTTATTTGTGAATATAGAGTAAGAGCAACACGAAGAGGATTGAGATGACTGAAAATTTGAAAAAAAAATGTTCTGCTTTCTGATTTGTGTAGTATGAATTGATTCCATGCATCTACAGATTTAGTGTATGAATTAATTACCTTACTTTTTTGAGCAAACAATCAAGGCAGTGCTTGCCTGTAATCTAACAGGCTGTATCCCTGTTAAATTGAGCAATAAAATCTGTCCTTTTACTCGTCGTATTGATGCCAAGAAGCTGGATTTCTTTTTATAATATCCAAGTCGAGGCCACAATACATATGTATAAAAAAAAGCACGTGGATTTCTTGAACTCGTTTATTACATCCGAGACAACTGCGATGAGTCTAATCCCGCCGCCGGCCGGCTGTTGCTCAGTTGGCCGGGACGAAGGAGACGAGGTTGAGCGTGTTGGTCCAGTCATGCTTGTACACCTCCGCCCTGTACACGCCGTGGTTGCCGTCGGGGTTTAACGCGTCGATGAGGAGCCGATAGTTCAGGCCAGACACCACCTGCACCTCGCCGCTGACCAGCGTGCTGAACGTGAGCCCGTCGTTCGCCTGCTTGACGTGCTCCCCCACCGCCCATCCGGCGAGCTTCTGATTGCGCGGGTCGCTGACGTCGATGGGTGTCCATTCCCCTTGGGCTACCACCGCGGCGGGCGCGACAACGGCGAAAGCGACGGCGGCGACGGCGACAAGGAGGCTGCCGGTGCAGGTCCTCATGGCTTCTGGTTTCTGACTTTGGATCGATGCGGCCGGTTTGCAAGTTTGAGATTAACCAAAGCGGTTTGCTGCATGCGTTGATGTTAGACGACGAGAGAAGAAACGGTGGGATCGAGCATTTAAATGGACGACGCTGGGGCTTTGATCGAGGCAATGGAATGGAAGGTACAAGTTAATTGGTTGCATTTCCATATAATTAAAGGGGCATATCCTCTGCAATCACCCATATATGTATAAGCGTGTAATTAACTATACGCATTTCCATATTATACTGCTATGATTTTTTTACTACCAATTAACTGTACGCATTTCCATATTACACTGCTACGATTTTTTTACTACCAATTAACTGTACGCATTTCCATATATATTACACCGCTATGATTTGCAGGAGGAAGACGCGGCGGCGCACGGCGTAGCGGACGCCTCGGTGTTGGTGTTTTCTGGTTCACCTTTATGAGCTTCAACGTCATGGCCGGTGAAGCCAATGATGGCTAGGTACGCCAGAGGCATGGAAATGAGTAGGCCAGCAAAAGCGAGAGGGTCATCTAGGAAGAGCAGCGAACCGTCGGCGCAGTGGACCACCGCCGAAGCGGAGAAGAGCGCGGCGCCGAGGGCGGTGGTGATCTAGAAGACGCGGAGGTGCAAAGGCTGGGTGGCGGCGGTGGCTCCTTTCTCCGAGACGACTGACCACACGGCTATGGCGTGCGCGACGAAATGGGCGGCGAGGAAGGCGGACTCCACAACGCACCATGGCGTGCTCGGCAGGAGGAAGAATGCGAGCGTGAGGAGGACGGTGGACGCCTCGAGCGTGACCACGTAGCGCCAAGAGTCCGGAATGGCGGTGGCTTCCGCAGCAGCGCCTCGTGCTCGGGGAGAAGCCTCCGTGTCGCCCCTGCGAAGGCGGTGGATGACGAGGACGAGCGAGGCGACGAGGAAGACAAGGTCGACGGCGCCGAGGAGCGTGCGCTGCGAGCATGGCGAGAGGAAGAAGAACACGAGCTGGTAATATAAATTGCAAAAGGGGATAAAAATGATTGATTGATTTTTTAGATTGGTAATATATATTGCTACGTACAATATATTTGGTTTTAATTCATACCAAGAAGAAACCATTAAAACTTTTGTAATCGGGAGAAATTGATGTTTGATCTTGTAGCACAATTTTCTTTTATTGCTTGACTTTTATGTTTCGTTACTAATTTTATTTTTCATAGCAACGCACGAGCATTGATCTAGTCATTAGACCAATTAGCAGCAGAACCTCCAAAATTAAAAGCAGGGCTCGATTAAAAAGTTAAACAAAGAAGGGAAAATTCTCCATATGGAAAACTTTAAATTCCCACTTGTTTCTGTTCAGGCTTTGGATAGGGGCATTTCGGATCATACCCCCCTTCTGTTAGACACTGGAGTTCCAGCTTTCTCTGAGTTTGCTAAACAGTTCAGATTCGAGCTTAGTTGGTTTAACCGAGAAGATTTCCATGACAAGGTGGTGGCAATTTGGAATAAGTCGGTAAGAGGGAATAACTCTGTACAATGATGGAACTGCAAAATAAGGGTTTTGCGTAGTTTTCTTCGAGGTTGGGCTCAGCATAACAATGGTGTTTATAAGGGAAAAAAAAGAGAACTCCAAGCAAGAATCACTGAGCTGGATATTGTCGCTGAGGGTAGGGATTTGTCTAATCTGGAGAAAGAGAGCCTTGTTCAGGCTCGAGATCACCTGGCCAAACTTCTCAGAGAGGAAGAAATTAAATATTATCAGCGGGCAAAAGTGAATGATGTCCTTTTGGGCGATAATAATACTAGATACTTTCAAATGGTTGCCAATGGCAAACATAGAAAGAAAAGAATTTATTTTTTGGAATATGAGGATAGAAAGATTGAGGGCCAGGCTAACCTTAAAAGGTACATAACCAAGTTCTACAAAGGCCTATTTGGGGAACCGAAGGAGAGTCTGTTAGCCCTCAGTGAGGAAGACAATCAGGATATTCCGCAAGTCTCCCAAGAGGAAAACGCTCTTCTTACTGCTCAGTTCACTGAGAAAGAAGTTAGAGAAAATGTTTTCCAGATGGAACACAATAAAGCTTGTGGCCCAGATGGTTTTCCTATGGAATTTTATCAGAAATTCTGGGATACTATCAAAGGTGATCTTTTGCTTATGTTTCAAGAGCTTTTCTCAGGGGATTTACCTATTTACAGTCTGAATTTTGGAATAATTACTCTTATTCCCAAAGTTCAGGAAGCTAATGTAATACAGCAGTATAGACCAATATGCCTACTTAATGTAAGTTTCAAAATTTTTACTAAGGTTACTACAAGCAGGTTGACTATGATTGCTGACAAGGTAGTTAGCCTGACACAGACAACGTTCATGCGGGGACGAAACATATTAGAAGGGGTCGTCATTCTGCATGAAACAATCCACGAGATGCATAGAAAAAAGATTAGTGGGGTTATCTTTAAAATTGATTTTGAGAAAGCGTATGACAAAGTTAAATGGCCCTTTCTGTTTCAGACCTTACGAATGAAAGGTTTCTCCTCTAAGTGGATTTCTTGGATTCGGTCCTTCATTTCGGGAGGTAGTGTGGCGGTTAATGTTAACGATGATGTGACTCTATTTTTCCAAACAAGAAAAGGGCTTCATCAAAGTGATCCTTTATCACCATTATTGTTTAATATTGTCGCCGATATATTGGTAGTGTTAATTAGAAGAGCTAAGGAAATGGAGCTAATCGGTGGAGTTGTACCTCACCTTGTTGATGGTGGATTATCTATTTTACAATACGTAGATGACACAATCTTATTTATGGAACATAATTTGGATAAAGCTTGCAACATGTAGTTATTGCTTTGTGCATTTGAGCAGATATCGGGTCTCAAAATAAATTTTCATAAAAGTGAATTATTCTGCTTGGGTGATGCTCATGATTCATTAGATCAGTATATGGATTTGTTTAGTTGCAAACAAGGAGTTCCTCTGAAGTATTTAGGAATTCCTATCCATTTTAAGAAATTGCGAAATTCAGATTGGAAATGGGTCGAAGAGCGATTCGAAAAGAGACTCAGCAGTTGGAAGGGGAAACACCTTTCAGTTGGAGGAAGATTAACACTTATAAATTCAGTATTAAGTAGCCTTCCGATGTACATGATGTCCTTCTTCAAGATTCTTAAAGATGTTCTTAAGAAACTTGATTACTTCCGATCTCATTTTTTCTGGCAAGGGGACGAAGGTAAAAGAAAATATCGCCTTGCAAAATGGAATATCCTATATCAACCCAAAGATCAAGGGGGACTTAGGATTCACGACTTAAATATTAAGAACATTGCACTTCTGAGTAAGTGGTTTTTTAAGATTTTATCAACAGATGGTACTTGGCAGCAGCTTCTTAGAAATAAGTATCTTGTATCTAAATCGTTGGTACAAGTCGAGTGGAAACCAGGAGACTCGTATTTCTGGTCCAATTTGATGAAGGTAAAACGAGATTTTCTTCGCTTTGGTACTTTCAAAATCAATAATGGATCACAGGTGAGATTCTGGGAAGACACCTATCTTGGCAACTGCGCTTTAAAAGATCAATATCCTGGGTTATATAGTATCACAAGAAAAAAATACATAACTATTGCTGAAGTTCTCATGTCTCCTCAACCTAACATTTCTTAGCGAAGGTCATTGATTGGAACTAAGTTGGTAGAGTGGAATGATTTGCTTTCACACATCGCCAATTTACATCTAACGCAGGATGATGACAAATTTCGTTGGAACTTGTGCCAATCTGGACAATTCTCAATGAAGTCTCATTACTTGGCGTTGATGAAATGTGATGTTCCTAATCTAAATAAACGTTTATGGAAGTTAAAAGCCCCACTAAAAATCAAAGTGTTTCTATGGTATCTTAGAAGAGGAGTTATTCTGACTAAGGACAATCTGGCCAAACGCAATTGGCAGGGTAGTAAAATATATTGCTTTTGTCACGAAGCGGAGACAATTAGGCATTTGTTCTTTTCCTGTCGACTTGCTCGTATGGTCTGGGGTTTTCTGTATCTAGCTTTTGGCATTGCTTGACCTTTCAGTGTCTCCAATATGTTTGGAAGTTAGCTCGATTGTTTTGAGAAGGGTATTAAAAATGTTGTTTTACTAGGGGCCGCAACCATTTGTTGGTCTATTTGGTTAAACAGAAATGATATTGTCTTCCAAAAGAAATCCAACCCATCTCCTTTGCAGGTTATTTATGCTACTTCCCATTGGCTATGTACTTGGGTTGGGCTATAGAAGTCGGACTTGCGAACTATTATGGTGGAAGCTACGCACCGGTTGGTACATGAGGCCAAGGATTTCTTTTCCCAAATGTATGGGTGGTAGTTTAGTCTTAGAATTGATAGCCATTAGAGTGTGTGTGATTTTTTACTTTTTGGGCTGTGTGCTTCTTGTGAAGCAGAGGCCGGAAGAAGTTTCAAGGAATTGTATCTTCTCGATGTAATGTTCTTAAAATTAATAAATACTTCCTTCATAAAAAAAATGTAAAATGATTTCCTTTTCTAATCTCCAAAAAAATCACCTCGAGCCCTCGAGCTACTTCCTTCACAAAAAAAATGTAAAATAATTTCCTTTTCTAATCTCCAAAAAAATCACCTCGAGCCCTCGAGCTAGTGCATATTAAATCCAAAGAATTGAAATTAATCTAATCATGTCGCTCAGCTGGCCGGGCCAAAGAAGACAAGCTTGTGCAAGTTGCAGGGGCGGATCCAAGTAAGAGACATGGGTGTAAGTTGTACACACAAATTCTTTTTGGAAAAAAAATGATTATATAATATGTATATTATTAATACTTGGATCAAATATATATATATATATTCACTTATCAACTAATTTTATTCCGTTTCTATTCATCCATAACTCTCCTCCTTAACCGGACAACCTAGCCTATTAGCGAAATCCCACTCCTTCCATTTCTCAACTGAGCAGAGTACATTCCACATCACAACCAACCCTTGCCAACATTTTTTTTTTTTTTGTCTCTCATGCTCTCTGTCTTTATCTCTCTCACTTAGCCACGGAGTGTCGAACAACGACGCAGGTTGACAAGCAGGCAGCGGCGAAAGGATGGGGTTGAGGCGATAGTAGTGTTGTCGACCAAGCAGCAACAACAACACTGTGGGCTACACCGTTGCAGTAGCCAGTCAGGGCCATCGACCAGATCCTATAGGTTTTCACATATTGTCTCAAACTTATCTAGTCATGTCATGCATGGCCGTACGCATGCTGCTGGTTGGCCGGAATCAAGTACATACGTGATTAGATAAAAAGAAAAGATGATCTTATCTACACATGCAAGTCAATATTTAATAGAAAGGATGCATATAGCAACTCAAAGGCATATAGTAACTTAGAAACTGTATACATGTAGTATATGGAAAAAGAATTGGTCGTGCAGTATTTGGAAATAGAATTGGTTGATTGAGATAAGAGTCTGATACACTGCAGATCACGTATGCATGCATATCCAACCGAATTAAAACTTTCTCCGTTTCGTGGATATGCTCAGGGGGAGAACGGACTACTACCACCAACTCGTAATTAGAAGTAGTAAATGAGTCATGCATATTCATTTACCTCCCACGACAGGATGATCCAATCCAATCTACCGGGGTGACCACTACCCGCTTCCTACTTAGCCACGCGAGTGCGCACATGTGACGTGGTGAGGGTGGAGAACGGACGTACCACCACCAACTCATAATTAGAATTAGGCCCGTTGGTACGAGATTCTAGTAGAAACGAAACGATTCTTGGTAGAAACGTTTGTAGAATCGAATCCGGAGGAACGGGTTGCCAGCCACCACAACTATTCGCTGAAACGTTCCAAGTCCTATTCCGCTTTGGTTGATTTATTTGATTCTAGGAGAAACATCCGTAAACGGGCCTTAGTAGAGATAGAGATAACAAACGGATGCATATGGCAACTCAGAGGCACATGGTAACTCAGAAGCTATATACGTGCAGTATATGGAAAAAGAATCAGTCATGCAGTATTTGGAAATAGAATCGGCTGATTGAGATAAGAGTTTAATACGCCGCAGATCACGCATGCATGCATATCCAACCGAATTAAAACTTTCTCCGTTTTGTGGGTATACCCAGGGGGAGAACGGACCACCGCCACCAACTTGTAATTAGAAGTAGTAGAGATATCTACCAAACAAGCTGGGCCAAAGAGCCTCCTTCAATAGATTTTTTTTTTCAGTTTCAAGTGTTCATGTTCCTAGTTTCTACTTGTAGCAAAATGTTGTGTTTTTCTCATCCCAATTCATGCTTAACATGTTTTTTTATTCATGTTGTGTAATATCTCTTCTCAGGATGCTAAGTACTTACTACCGTTCAGATAGTTGTCATTTTGGATACAGGAGTAATCAAACTTTCAAAGTTTCGACTGTCAATATTGTTTTAAATATTTAAATTTGGTACATGAAAATTATATATGTAGATTTGTCTTGAAAAGTATCCTCATAATATTATAATTTTATTAGATTTTATAAATATATTATAATAGAATTTAGTGATTAAAGCTGTGTTTTGAAGACCATGTCGATGTCTAAAACGATGACTATTTGTGATCGGAGGTAGTATTGTTGAGATGAATAAAATCAGTATTGAACGTCATGTTGCTGTATCTATGTACCGACTAGGATTACAATATTACATGGACCACTTAGTTTTCCATATGGAGAATTTTCCCTTCTTTGTTCAATTTTCTAATCGAGCCCTGCTTTTAATTTTGAAGGTTCTGCTGCTAATTGGTCTAATGAAACTAGATGGATATGGCATTAAATTAATTGATACAAAAAAATCATAGCGGTGTAATATATATGGAAATGCGTACAGTTAATTGGTAGTAAAAAAATCATAGCAGTATAATATGGAAATGCGTACAGTTAATTGGTAGTAAAAAATCATAGCATATAATATGATTGCGAGAATTAATTGGTATTGAATTATATGGATATGCAACCAATTAACTTGTACCTTCCATTCCATTGCCTCGATCAAAGCCCCAGCGTCGTCCATTTAAATGCTCGATCCCACCGTTATTCTTCTCTCGTCGTCTAACATCAACGCATGCAGCAAACCGCTTTGGTTAATCTCAAACTTGCAAACCGGCCGCATCGATCCAAAGTCAGAAACCAGAAGCCATGAGGACCTGCACCGGCAGCCTCCTTGTCGCCGTCGCCGCCGTCGCTTTCGCCGTTGTCGCGCCCGCCGCGGTGGTAGCCCAAGGGGAATGGACACCCATCGACGTCAGCGACCCGCGCAATCAGAAGCTCGCCGGATGGGCGGTGGGGGAGCACGTCAAGCAGGCGAACGACGGGCTCACGTTCAGCACGCTGGTCAGCGGCGAGGTGCAGGTGGTGTCTGGCCTGAACTATCGGCTCCTCATCGACGCGTTAAACCCCGACGGCAACCACGGCATGTACAGGGCGGAGGTGTACAAGCATGACTGGACCAACACGCTCAACCTCGTCTCCTTCGTCCCGGCCAACTGAGCAACAGCCGGCCGGCGGCGGGATTAGACTCATCGCAGTTGTCTCGGATGTAATAAACGAGTTCAAGAAATCCACGTGCTTTTTTTTATACATATGTATTGTGGCCTGGACTTGGATATTATAAAAAGTTTTCCTGGTTGAGTTGACACGATTCCATAATTTTATCCCGTGCTCCGTTAAAGAAAAGGACTTTCTCTGATCTTGCCCTTCAGATCAACTGGAGGCAAATCCTTGTATCTGTTTTTAAAAAGGGGCAAATTCAGTATTTACTATTTTTTTTATAGAATTGTGTTTTAGGATTTGTAATTACTCCGTATAGAATGCAATTAATTATTTATCGCTCGATCTACGCAAGATCCAATTTAGACTTTGCCTCTTCGGATTTTTGTGCCTCTGTTTGTGATGATTTTACCCCTTCCTCCTCCCCTTCTCCATCCAACCTCAGCGCCGGTCAACCTTAGCACCATGTCCAAGAAAAAGAAAAGAGAGAGAAAGAGGAAGAAGAAGGGGGCATAATTATACAAAGATAAACTGTTAAAAGTGTCAAATCCTAAGGTGTCTCTCCGTAGAGTGGTAGATAAATAATTAATTGTATTCTATGTAGTGATATATCTTAAAACGTTATCCTATAGAGTGGTAAATATTAAATCTTAGATGACAACATTATCTCATTATGGCATGTGAAGACACCTTTTCCTTTCCTCACTTTCCTTTCCCCTCGAAAGCTCTCTTCGCATGCAGCAGTTTGAATTTGAAAGCTCTCTTCGCATGCATCAGTTTGAATTTGCCACCAACATGCTAGCCAAGTATATATAACTTGCCGCCATTCCTCTTGATGTCGATCTCAACAAATACTCGTAGGATGTTTTTTCCCCTCTGTCTGTCTCTCAAATTCGGCCTTTAAGCTCCAGAACATCTGAAGACTGTTGATTTGTGACATGTTGGCCATCTGTCTACCTGCCAAAACCTTGTTGTAAGTCAAAAGTCACATTGCGAACGGCGTGAAGGCCGTTTGGCGGGAGCGTGAGGAAGTTGCTCCGCCCGCCCGCGTTCGACGTCCGCTCGGCGCGGGTGCACGTAAAGAGACGAGTATTGCACGTGTGTACATGTGTGCGTGTGTATGGGGTGTGTGAGTGCGTATGTAGTTCGTCTGTTGTTTCTCTTTTTTTATAATGCATGCCAATGCTCCTGGCCAATTTTTTTAAAAAAAGTCAAAAGTCACATTGTGCACATCCTGGAGATAACGCTCCAGCTTCTTGGCATCAATACGACGAGTAAAAGGACAGATTTTATTGCTCAATTTAACAGGAATACAGCCTGTTAGATTACAGGCAAGCACAGCCTGATTGTTTGCTCAAAAAAGTAAGGTAGTTAATTCATATACTAAATCTGTGTATTCATGGAATCAATTCATACTACACAAATCAGAAAGCAGAACATTTTTTTTCAAATTTTCCATCATCTCATTCCTCTTCATGTTGCTCTTACTCTAGATTCACAAATGAAAAACTACAACATTTTTTTTTTCAGATTTCCAATTATCACATCCCATAAATCCTAAATCACCGAATCGGAATCGAGTTAACCAATAAATCGATGAGGACCTACAAATCCTGAGGGCAGAGGGCCTCATATTGCCATCGCCGGTGCTCGCCACATCATGCTGTCGCTTGTTGCCATGCACAGTGCACCCGCTCACCACACGCCCACGCCCAGTGTTGCGCCACCTAACACGCCACCTAACACGTCGACACTGCCTACTACGCCCTACATCGGCGCGAGGATGAGAGTGGGAGATTTGGGGATTACGGTTAGAGGGTCTTAGGGAACCACTCAGCCATAGTTGTTCAATGAATTTTTTAAAATAATATTCAAAAAAATGAAAAATTAGAAATAATATGCCGATTTAAACAATGATAGATCTACCTCTTTGTCGGCATTTGAAATGACAACAGGTTCTCTGTCGCTATTTGAAACGGTGACAGAGAGCCTATCGTCAAACGATAGCTAGAGATAGCTCCGCTATCCTAGATAGTTATCCATGGGCCAAAATATTGTATCTATTTTGAAATCCAACATTATTAAAGGCCGAGATGTATCTCTTATAAGCCTGAACTAAAGAAAACCTAGTAAAAGACATTATATCGCCCCTTTTCAATAATCCATCAATCATATTTATTAGTTATTATGTACTTATTGTTAATAACATTGTGATATAATTTATCAATTATAGTCTTTGACATGCATTAAACTTGTTTGTTGATTCCGGACTTGACTCATACTTATTATAAAAATATTAATATCATCTAAAGTACCATGGTTTTATGATTTATTTGGAGATGACTTATATTATATACATATTTAATTTTTAAAATTTTTAATACTGAAAATACGATGAATGATAGCTTCCATATAGCTTTTTAGCTTTTTGGGATCTTGCCGTGAAGCCATGAAAATCGTGATTTAAAACCTTGGATGCAGTCAAACTTTCAAAACTTTGACTATCAATATATTTTTAAATATTTAAATTGGATAGAAGAAAATTATGTGTAGATTTTTCTCGAAAAGTACTTTAATAATGTTATAATTTTATGGGTTTAATAAATACATTCTATAGAAATTAGTGGTCAAAGCTGTGTTTTAAAAACCATGTTGGTGTCCAGAACGGTAGTTATTTGTGACCGGAGGGAGTATGTCTTACGACTTAATATTTTGTATGTCTTACGACTTGCTATGTTTCGTGACTAATAAATTAGCAAGAAGGGATATAACCTGTCAGCATTACAGGCAAGCACTTCCTTAATTGTTTGCTAAAAAATGTGAGATAATCAGCCCTCAGTTAACTCCATAACCATTTAGGTTGAGTTTTTGCTTTAAGATTCCTAATAATTTCTTGTTACTTTGTTAGTATAGAAGCAAAGCAAATGCCCCAAAAAATCTTACCAATGGATTAATTTGCATTCATGCACCGGTGCACCCAAGGGCACCCCCACAACGATCTTCCAATCGATGGTGTAGGCTTGCAGATAAAACACAAATGGAGTGGTACTCACCATGTCAGTATGTGAGGCACTGAAGCGTGTCTTTTACTTCTTGTGTTGCAGTATATAAGTGCGACTGTATAGCTGTCTATATCTAAGAGCTCTTTTATTTGGAATGGTACGATGTACTGAGTTTATATGTACATTTACCCTACGAATGAGCTTGTTTGTGAATGCAAGCCTGTCATATCTCCACCACGTGGATACAAACTTGAAATCAAAGGCATAATTTAATTTGTGCCCGGTTGGATTCCTCTTAATATAACCCTTATTACTTCCTCCAGTCATAAATAGAGGTAAAAAAAACTCAAAACTGAAAGTATGAGTTTAACGAGCCAACTTACGAGTTTAACGAGTCAAACCAAGCTAAGATTTGAGCTTGTTAAGATAACAAGTCTAGTCAAGTTGGCTTGTAATCTTAACGAGTTTTATCGAGCCGAGTTGGTTCGTTATCTACTCTTAGTCATAAAGAGTTGTCGTTTTAGACATTGACGCGGTCTTTAAAATACAGCTTTGATCAATAATTTCTATTATAATATATTTCTAAAATGTAATAAAATTATAATATTATAAAAAGTACTTTTTGAGACAGATTTACACATACGATTTTTATACATCTAATTTAAATATTTAAAAATATATTGGTTTAGAAAGTTTGACTACACTAATGTTCAAAAGAGCAACTATTTTATGAACGGAGGAAGTAGTATTTATTGCTATGTGAGGATCACGTTTACAGGCAAGCACTGCCTTGATTGTTTGCTAAGAAAAGCAAGGCAAGCATCCGATTACGTAGATCATAAATGTATCCATCTGTCTCCACCCGGTTTCAAAGCCCCAGCGCTGTATAAATGCCCCCACCGCACTTCACTTACATCGGCCATGACCACAGCCGACCACCTTGGTTGATCTCAAACTTGCGAAACCCAACGATCCAAAGGCAAACCTAGCAGCCATGAGGAATTCCTGCCTCGTCCTTGTTGCCGTGGCCGCCGTCGTTTACGCCACACCAGCCACGGCGATCATCACTGGAGGATGGGAACCGATCCCGGACGTGAACGACCCGCACATCCAGGAGCTCGGCGGGTGGGCGGTGGCGGAGCACGTCAAGCAGGCGAACGATGGGCTCAAGTTCGACAAGGTGGCGAGCGGCGAGCAGCAGACTGTGTCCGGAGTGAACTATCGGCTCATCATCGATGCGTTGAAACTCGACGGCAAGGACGGCACGTATCAGGCGGGGGTGTACGAGCAGGAGTGGACCAACACGCGCAAGCTCGTCTCCTTCGTCCCGGCCAACTGATCAGAGGCGGCTGGCCGGCAGGATTAGATTGAGAATAAGTGCGATTGTTTTGGATGTAATAAGCCATGTTTTTGGTGTACTTTGGAGATAATGATAATCATTTAAAAAAAATGTATGTGTCGTCTTTTGGATGTGTTTGGTAGGTTCCAGCTCCATCAGATCTGTGGAGCTGGGTATTCCTAACTCCACCAGATCCGTAGAGCTGGAGCTATGAGTACATTAAGAATGTTTAGATGATCATCTTGTTTAATTTTAGACCAAAAATATAAACTTAATTCACTTTATTTTAGCCTATAAATTTCATATCTCAGGTGAAACTAGAATCCGAAGCTCTATCAAACAGGTCCCTCCTCCCCCATCTCTGTTTTGAAAGAAACGCAGGAGCTCTGTCATACATTAAAGACAAAAAAAAGTCTGCAACAGTAAGAGAAAGATACAGACATACCAAACTTAGAAAAATAAAAGAGCGAGTCTACTCACACGAGAAAGGAATTTTAAGGAGAATCTGAGAGGAGCCCGCAACCGAACACATTAAAGAAAAGCGCTCTCTCTCTCTCTCTCTCTCGTTATTAAGACGCTACCAGGACAGGCTTTCGAACGAAGGCCCTCGGCCCAGCTTTGTTAAGAAAAGCCAGCGAACAAAGAAGTAAAGATCATAACCAACACAAAATGGAATAGATACAGATAAGCAAAGAACTAAGCCTCGAACAGGTAGAATAACAACAAAGGAAGAAAACGGAAGGACCGTTCGTTCGACTTGACCAGATTTCCAGATCAGTAACTGTACATAGCACCTTTCTTCTTCGTTCTGATGTAATTGGAGTCTTGTCTGTTTCTCAAATTCTTTCTTTAATGTATGATAGAGCTCCTGACATTTATTTAAAAAAAAAAAGTAACTGTACGTAGCACCTTTCTTTGGGTCGAGAAAATTTTCAAGGGTAGTGAGAACCACCAAGGAGCAACATCCAAGTCTCAGATTACAGAAATATCCAGACAAAGCAGTAAACAGCAATCCAGTTCAAAACGAGCATTCGTTCTGTTAGCAACAATTGGACAAGTTATGAACAATTAGTACAGTTTACGCTTGTAAAGGGAAAAAATGAATAAATGATTCTTCAGAGCTATAGGCATTTTGGTATTTGGATATTGGCATACTGCAGCTCGTAATATAGCCTGGAGCCAGCTTAAGTTTGCACAGAACAGCACACACACACACCCCACTTAGGTTCCCTTGCAGTACAACTTTGATATCAAACTTGCAAAAGTCAGGCTCTCACGAATCTTCATGCCTTCTTTGCCACTAAGCGTCAGGACCACAGGTGGTTTTAATTATGTATCTACACGATCGAATATGCTATAGTTTTGCAAATAGGAATTCCAAAAGCAAAGGGGCCATTCAACCGCAAATTTGACTCATGCCTCTATAAGTCCTTTATTACGTGCGTTCTTCTTCCCACCCTTCGCTGGCTTTGTACTTGCTTGATCTTTCTCTTCTGTCTCAGTTTCTATTCTTGCAAAGACTGGCTTTGGCTCCATCATTACCTGGCCTGCTTTAAGGCCCCCCCCATTTGGCATCCTCCTACATAACATAGTTGACAGGAATCATACACTAAGGCCTTGTTTGGGGGTGCTTTGCTTCAACTTTAGGCCAAAAGCTCCCCCAAACAGTTTGGCTACAAAGCAGCTGAGAAGTTAAGCCACAGCAGAAACACTCCTAAAAGTTGAAGCTGCTGAAGAGGAGCTTTTCAGCTATAGCTTGGCTTGACCACCTCCTACCTCGGTCGCTCTGCCTTCTCGACCACCCACCGCCTCGCCTCCACGCCACCTCCCACTCGGGCCGCTATATTCGCTATGTTGTTACGTCCCGCCGGTTGGCCTAAAAGCTACAGCTACAACAAATAGTTTGCCAAACAAAGATAACAAGAAAAACCATACCGCTAACTACACTGCTATACCCAAAGAAATCAAAAGCAACTTTTCAAATATAAAGAATTCCTCCAAACAGAGCCTAAGACTCTGTTTGGTAGAGCTTCAGATCCTAGCTTCACCTCAGATCTGAAACTTGTAGACTAAAATAAAGTGAATTAAGTTTATATTTTTAGTCTAAAATGTAAATAAAATGATCCACCTAAACACTCTTAATATATCCATAGCTTCAACTCCATAGATTTGGTGGAGCTAGGAATACTCAACTCCACCAGATCCATGAATCTAATGGAGCTGTACCAAACACAGCCTAAGTCATGCAGCCAGAGAATTTCGAGAGTGCAGATTTGCAATTTAATTTTTGAATATTGTATTCTCTGAGGATGTTAGATTGTATTAGAGAATGACCATAAAAGTACTAGGCAAAAATGGGAAATGAATTAAAAAGCATGACTCTGGTCAGAAGAACATACCCATCTCAGTGCCCTAGCTTGATCTTCCATGAAACCAACCTGTGTATAGATCCTCAAAGAGAGGCTTGGAGTGATCGGAGACAATATAATTGCAATTATTCTCATTGTCTCCAAAATAATGACAAGATCCTGTGGATAAGTGGAGACAAAACTAAGTGAACAAGTCGGATCTCAAAATCTCAAACTAAACAACAATGCCACATTATCTTTTAATATTAAAGCTACACATAGGTGAACTTAAATTTCATACAATGTGTAGCATACTAGCATAGCTTGCCATACAACAACCGAAACATAGATGATCCCATCAAAATATTCCACAACAATGGAGTTCAATTTTGGTGACAATCAGTCACTATGTCAACAATCTAATAACACGTGCTAAGTCACTAACCAAAAAATGATCTCAACAAATCATCAGCACAAATAAAAGCTAGATGTTTGGTACTTTGGTTATTACAGACCATAACTTCAGAGTCACAGTGAAATCAGAATTAGGATTATAACAAAAGAAAATTTCTGAAGCTCAAATGGGTTTCTTTTACAAACATGATGAGAAGCATAGGCTGCAACCTGACTGAGATGTGGTTTGACCTTTTCGGCATTTAAGATTTGACAAAAGAAATCTGAAACAAGCATGGAAGGCCGATGAGGAAGTTTTGAAATGTTTACCTTTGCAGCCTTTTCAGCACTATCACCCCCTTGCTTGAAACATGACCATGGTGCTTTCTCATCAATGTACAAATTTCCACAGTTACCAATATCTAAAACAGTTTCGCATGTTGATGACAACAAAATATTTTCATAATGGTCCTTTGCTTTGTCCACCTGTATAAACAGTTTATACCACTGTAACACCAATAGATACACAACAAAATATGCAAACACGTTTTTTTTATTAAAGTTCATTTTATCATGTCCCCAGTTAATTAAACTGCTGGTTTGAATAATTAGTGATTAGCTACCAGTTCAACTTGGATAGTCAATTACTGAAATCTTACCTACATTTAAGGACTAAAGAAGATTAAAATATATCATACCCCCAGTTAATTAAGCTGATTGTTTGAATCATAAGTGATTAGCTAGAGTGCAACCAGATCAACTTGGATAGCCAATTAGGCAGGTGAATAGCACGTGATAATCTGAAATATGCAGGTGCATCATGTGTTTGAAATAACAAATGGAACCAGTACATCATTGGCAATACATGCTAACAGTGTGTGAAGCCCTTGTTGCCAGGGTTCAGAAGCGTCCAGTTTTCTTTTTGAACTGGAAATCAGCAGTGGAAGCCACTGCTGAGGAATTAATTAATAAAGACAAAGAAAGACAAGGGGGAAACAGAGATTACAAGATCCAGGCTAGCGAGGAGCCAGCACAGAAAAGAAAATTACGACTACCTATTAGACCAAGCAACAAAGTCTAGTCTCTGAGGATCTTTAACTCTAAAGGAATGAAGATGGATTTGATCCATAAACCAATCCTTCCAAGAGATAAAAGTCGCAGGCAAAGAGTGGAAGATCTTATCGTTCCGCTGTTTCCAGATTCCCCAGGAGGCTATAATAAAAGCCTCTAAGCCTCTAAGAAGAAGCGTCCAGTTTTCAGAACCCTATCTATTACTTAGTTTACTTAGAAATAGAAGCAGGCTTTGTTTATGCATAGAAAATGCACAGTGCCACAACTTGAGGAAACAAAAGCACAGTTAATCTACTAATAATTTGCCAAGCCTGAATAATCTACTAATAATTTGCCAAGCCTGAAATGTAAATAAATGAAGTTGACTGTCTTCTATACTTGCATGGTAGGAATTAACAACATACATCAATGGCATACCGCATACCTATTCAGGAGAATTTGAGTGAAAATATGCAAGCTGTTCATGCTTACTAAAATGCAAAGCAGCAGGCACAAAATAGAGAAACATACCCTAATAAAGCATCAAACCGCACGTATATTGTCTGTTTGGTATGATTTGGCACCGGAATACCCCACTCTACAGATGCACGAGAAATAGAAAAGTCCCTTAATCCACTTTTAATCCAGCCTTGAACCTACAGCTGTGTCTTAATCAGACAGAATAAAAAACAGGGTATTCTAAAACCATGAAAATAAGCATATCTGCATATTTGAGCTGAAAGACTGACAATTAATGAAGCATCCAGGGCTGTGTTTTAACTGGAAGCTAAAATGTAAAGCATCAGTATAAATCTTGAACTTCCATATAAGAAAGCTGCAGTTTTATATTACCATTGTACAAGATAGGAACACCATGTTTTCTCTTGCAAGCTGAATTCAACAGAAGTCCAATTGTGGGCATAATACAGGCTACTTAGTACTTACTAAGATGCACTGTGGACAGTCATTGCTTTAGAGTTTAGACATGCACCGATGCACATATGTACTTTGAGAAGTCAAGGTAATCCTATCTTGCCAAGGGAAGGAAAACAATCATGTTATGACCAAGATTTTTTTTTAGAACAGACAAGAGAATTGTGTGTCATTTGAGCGGAAGAGAAACAAAACAGAGTACAAACCCCATGGTATTGGTGAATGTGATGACCAAGTTTCAGGTGCTAAGTACTTAGCTTGTTTAAATATTTGTAATCAATGATATTACTGTGCAAACTACGGATACATAAGAGCAGTTGTGGTCTACAGACACTCTTCACTCTCTATTGACTGTTTTGACCTTTTTTTTTACCTATATACTGATATACAGCAACGTTTGGCAGTTTTCTTTTTTTCAAAACTGTTAAATGCTGGCATCTTACAAGATAGGATGCCATCTAACTGACTAGTTGACATGTTTTCGGTAAGGACATGTAATGTAAGGATGTTTGTTCAATGCCAGCAGCACTTCCTGGCAAGCAAAAAAGCAACGTCCCGATGAAACCCACATAGTCTGTTAAATATTCGATAACACAGATATATTTGAGAAAATTATGCCAGACCTCCAAGAATACATATGCCAATCTAATTTATATTTTTTGTTTGTCAATACTCAAATAATATAATTAGAGTCTCCATTTAAACAAACAGTATTACACCTTACCACTGCGATATGCAGTGAAGTACAATAATTCAATAAACACAGAAACAGATTGAACAAAAACATAAGAAAAGAGGATCGAAGCCTCACCTCGTTCAAGCGATGTGATGGCCTTACAAAATTAGGATTACTTGTCAGTAGTTCTTCCAACTTATGCTGGTATTTTGACAAGGAAAAGAAATAGTTATCTTCCTTTCTAGGTACACAAGGCTTCAGATGCACAGGGCAAAAATTGTTTTCCACTAACTCTTTTTCATCCTGTGTCAATGAACAAAACCAACATTTGTCCAATTACCAATATTGAAAAGGAGAGATCATCTACATAAGTGTATGCGATACAATGCAATTGCATAGTATTAAAAAACCAAAAAGGAAGTGACAATGAAATATACAATTGTACATAATGAATTAATGATTTTTTTTTGTGCGTTTGTGTGTGTGGGGGTGGGTTGGGGGTCTTTACTTATTAAATTACAAAACACTAAACCAAACCCTGCAGCGTCTAGACAAACACCATTGATAAACCACTGCCTTGCCAATATGTTGATTATTACTTATTATATACATCCAGCCCCCTACCTATGACAGATAGAACATGGAAACTGATATAAACATCAATACTCCATACAAAGGATGAACAGCCAATGAATAAAACATTTGCCTAAAAAAACTGTACTAGCACTGTAAATGAGTCGAGAAGGTAGAAACAGAAGCTTACCTTGTACTCCTCACAGCTCACACAGTAAAGCCCTTCGTAATCAGCTCTATATATGTCACCATTGTTTACTACTATAGAATAGAAGTCATTAACAACAGCTTCATGCTTAGGATCAGTTGTGCGAATAAACTTGTCACACTGTTTGCGTCAAATTTTGGCAAGTGCGGAATAATCGGTGATCCGCGAATCTACAAGAGTTTGGACTATGCACAGAGGAACTATTTGGAAACAAGAGTTTGATTAGGAAACCCAAGCCGACATGAATTATGTTACCGTATTGTAATAGGATTCGGATCGGCCAGAGGGTATATAAGATGAACTCAGGCCGGCTAGAAAGGGGCATCCACAACAAAAATCATATCTGCTAGTTTTCTTTTTCATTAGTTCTTAGTCCTGTAATATTTTTCTCTGTAAGTCGATTTTGATCAATAAAGTTGCGTATCGCCGAATATTGATCTTCATCTATTTCACCCAGGTTTATTTTGCTCTGTTTTGCTGTGCATCGCCTTCTCGGAGCTAATCTGCCTTTACCCTTTAATTAGCCTTGATCGGCTAATCTCGTTGCGTCCTAATCGGCTTCTGGCTGATCAGAGTTACGCCGATTATCGTCTGATATCGGCTTTCAAAGATTTCACGACTTCACCTTATCGATTGCAGGGTCAAATCGATTGGCGTACTTTGAATTAGGTGTTCGTCCGGTGTGCTGAAGTCGAAAACCCTACTTCAAGTTTTTTGCATCAACACATACTCTATTTTCTAGCTGCGGGAATGTGAAACAAAGGAGCACAAAAATGAGCTCAGGATTCACCCCATGTGATGAACATCATGGTAAGATGGAAATACATGGTGTTGTGGACATACATCAGCCCAAAGCTTCTTATATGAATTTGAAATTGTATCACAATGATCCTTCGCGTTTCTACCACTAGCCTCTGCTGAAGCGGCAACTTTCTTACCATGTTCATCTGTTCCAGTAATAAATATGACCCTCTTCTCCAGCAACCTCTGCAACCATAGAAGCACCATTAACAGACTCTTGGACAAAGATGATAGTTAAGCAACAGAAAGTGTGCAGTTTGTTCCTGCTAGCTCAAATAGTCAAAACTCAGCAATCCAATCATTGAACTGGAAAATTATGCACGTTAAGCACTTTTCATTCCCTCTATGGTAAAGATTGTAGCCATATATTAATTTCACCTACAGCGCGACTAGAAAGTTACAAAGTATGCGCTATGCACAAATATGGGTATGTGGAATATATAAAATCCCGCCGTCCAACCCATATCCATATCCACATGAACAATTTACTTGGTCGACCCAGATCCAATTTTAGATGAACTCAAGTATATATCTTTGTTTTGAAGGATAGCTCGGGTATATTATATATGCACACAGACAATTTACTTGGCCATCATATATGAAATCTATTCATCTACATCAATGCAGTGCATAAGCACTGGAGTGGCACATCCCACCACCAGGTTATAGAACAGTAGGCATTTATCAAAGTTTCAACATCAGGTGGCTCTAGTGTAACAAACTCGAAGCTCCTAACCTGAGCATGCGCGAATTACCCCCATTTTACTCATGCATAAGCCCTAATTGATGGAAAATACAGCGAGTGTGCTTGTCTGTGCGTGACTGGAGGCTTGCCTGGAAGCGGGCGATGGTGGTGTAGGCGCTGCCCATGTGCGGCGGTGCGTTGACGTAGTAGAGTAGAGGTGGGCGTCGTGCCAGGCCAGTCTGGCACAGCATGGGTCTAAATTATGCCGGATCGTGACTGCTCATCGTACTCGTCGTGCCGGGTCAGGTTGATCCGGTTCATCTTCGGTGAGTCCAAGTACGGTCTATTTGTATTTCGTGCCTGCTTCGTGCCGTGTCGGTCCAGGTCCGACCCATTTATATTATTACTATAAGAGAAAATGATCACGAATTGATTTCTTTCTTTATCTGTTTAGGACTTCTTTTTCTCCGATTGAAATAAAATCTTATTGTGTTTATTCTTCCGGATTTCCTTGATTCAATTGCTCCTTCTAGTCACATGCATGCAGCCATACATTTAGTCATTGATTTGCTCATCCATACATACAACGTATGGATGCATTCCCTTCCTTTTCTCCAGTCCATCCATAGTTTTCTTCCTTTACTCTTTCATTTGCTCACCCATACATACAACACGGTGCGTGCTCGTTTGGACGTCTTGTAAGCCGGGCCGAGCCGCCGGGCATCGCCGCCCATCATGCCCGCACGGCCCGGACAACCGTGTCGTGCCGGCCCAGTCCGTTTAACAAAGATCGCATGCCGGTATCGTGAGTCGAACTAGATTGAACGTGCTCTCATCGCTCAAAATAGTCCAACCCAGTGCCCACCTCTATAGTAGAGCGGCGTGGTGAGCACATAGGACTTCTGCGCGGAGGCACTATTCGTACCTGTCGTAACCGACTGCTATCGCTACGTGTGCCTGATTAGTGCCAAAACCCGCGCGCGGCAGCATGGTACGAGACTCACGCTGCCGCTGTCGTGCAACGGAAAATCGGGGCCAGAATTTGACGGAACACGCGTCCGTGCACGCATGACGATGCGTCGGCACAAGCTCATGAGAATTTTTTTTTTAATAATACATTTTTTTTTCGGATTTTCAAAAATATTCCACCGAAAAAAAAAATTTCAGAAATATACCTCTGTCGCACGTTGGAAGTGCGACAGGGGCCTAAATAGGAAAATACACGGGCGACAGGTGCTCGGGCGCTGACGTGGCCTCCTGTCGCACGGAGAACGTGCGACAGGAGCCGAAACGGCGCCTGTCGCACTGCGAACATGCGACAGGAGCCGAAACGGCGCCTGTCGCACGGCGAAAGTGCGACAGGCCCCTGTCGCACGAGTAAAGTGCGACATAATTCTGAAATTTTTGTATTTAATATTTGTTGATGACAATTTTTGTTGTAAAATGGTTGTACATAATTGATGTATTGAACCGGGAATCAGAAAAATTATTTTATTTCGTTAGTGATACGCATTTCACTTAGGGGTTTTCGAAGCCTCGTAAGGTCCGCCGAATATGGGCGAAAAATGACGGGAAAAAGCACGGGCGGCCTACGCAACGTGGCATACCACTTCAGTGCCTGCGAGATGGTCGGACGTTGCCCAGGCATTTTGTTACCAAAATCGGAAAAGGCACTCGCGGGCACGAAACGACGGAAATCGTGGCCACTTAGGGGTTTTCGTAGCCCCGCGGGACAGGCCGGACATGGTCCAAAAAATACAGAAAAAATCAAGGGCGGCCTACGCAATGCGGGCTACCACTTACGTATGGGCGAGATAGCAGACGTTGCCTCGGCATTTTGTTGCGAAAATCGGAAAAGGCAATTGCGGCCACGAAACCATGAAAACTTTTACGACTTCGAAAAATTTTGAAACTTTTTATGGATGTTCCTGATAAATCAGTGATATTACCATAAAAATTTCAAATGATTTTAAGATATGAGGAATTTTTTAAAACTCAAACAATACATATATAAGGGCACATACACCGAAAGTTCAGATGATAAAAAAGCAATAGATTAGATTATATTACAAGGGCATTACAGCAAGGATTTAACTAACTAACTAAAACGAAGCACTGTCGTCATGGTGGAACAAATGATCGTTCGCCTATCTTGGTACGCCTGAATAATGTAAGACATTTTACGCATATTGCCTGACCCGTTCTAGTATTGCGACCAATCCTCGGACACCGCTCAATCCCTACTATGAAAGAACTCCATGGCGATCCGCAGTGCTCCCAGCTTTCACCGCCTGGGTGGCCTATGCCGTACGTCTCGGGTGTATAAGACTTAAATTTTGGTTGTTGTTTATGTGGATTTCTGCCCTCCCATATGGGCATGTTATCCCGATTCCCGGCGTCCCTATGTTAATACCACCCGGGTTTCCGGATGGTCTGCGCAACGAGTCAAGGATTTGTTGCGTGTTGTGGACCTCGGCCGGCTGCTTCCCCTTGTCCCTTCTTCTTCCAGAGGAGGAACCCTCGTGCACCTCTGGTGCGTTGGCGCTGGCGGAGACATGCCGAGACGCCCCTGCTCTGTTTCGGCTCGACTCCACTATATGGTGCAGGAGGTGTGTGTTGGGCTTATGCTTGGACAACCGGAAGCGTGCCTCGCAATCAATGCAAGATGCCGCTTTGGTGGTTGCATAACACCGTAAGCGCACTTCGGTCCGGCTTTTACGGCGGTAGTGGCACCACGGAGAGGGTTGTTCCCCGCTTATCCCATGCAAGTTGCCCGAGATGTGGGTGGTACGTCTCCGGTCCACCCAGCTTGAAGTAGCCGCACGATTCATCCTCGGGCAAGGCACTGTAGAATCTCCGTCCGCTAGATCACCGTGGCGGTATCAACCATCGCCTCCGTGCCATGTACGCAAACGTCGGGGCTTCGGGTGTACGAGGAGGTTTCTCCTTTGAGTTGAGCGAATTCGCAAATGCCCTTTTGAACTCCCTGTATGCGATGAACTGGTTTAGAACTACTACTTTGTGAGTTTAACATGAGTATGTCGCATGAAACTCACCGATCGGTTGGCCCCTTGCACACCGCCCTAAGCTCGGTCGATGTAGAAAAGGGATATATCCCGCGGCCTCTCCACCGTGAAGTTCTCGCGAAGGGGGTAGTTGTCGTGGGCGCTTGTTGAGAAATTCAGAGTCGCGTCGTTCGGCCCGCCGATCCATTGGAAGAAGCAACACCGGTCCTTGTCTTTGAGAAAAGAAAGAACGATGCATGAGATGGTAATGTTACCTCAGACAGTGTGGACACCAGAGGGTTTACCTCGTGAGGTGCGAGCACAAGAAGAGTGAGCACGCGGCCGTGGTTCCGGATGGGTAGATTGCATCATCTTCGCCGGTGAGTTCTTGATCGCATTTGGGCCGGCAGCTCCGCAGAATCGACGCCGACGCTATTGTCATCCGGATATTCGGGCGGATGACTTCGCTTCTCAAGAGGCGATATAGAACGATATTGTGCCCTAATTTAGAGATTCACCGAGGTTTATTGTTTGGTTTGGTGTGGTTGGTTGTTCCTCTTCCCCGTGCTTGTTAGAATGCATCGTCCGTTCTTATATAGGCCTTAGGGGCACTCAAGAGCAAACACGGCAAACACGTAAGCCTCCGCCCCGGTATTGTGTCCCACGGTTTCTCGGTCGACTTGACAACGCCTTTGCGCAAATCAATGACTTTTCAGCCGAGTGGACAATACATCGCAGTGTTGCAAAGATGTGCGGCGTGTTGTCATTTCATGGCGTGTTGCAGCGTGTTGTCATTTAATGGCGTGTTGTCGTCTCAGCCTGGTAAAGGTGCTAGCAGCGAGTAGTCACATCGCTACCGAAAAGTCATTGCGTGTGTTGTCGTGTCGACTTGGTAAAGTGCTAGCTATGAGTAGTCACATCGCACTGAAAAAGTCAAGGCAGGTGTTGTCGTGTCAGCTTGGTAAAGCTGCTGGCAGCGAGTAGTCACATCGCGCTGGAACAACTAAGTACGTAAGATTAAGATTACAAAAAATACAAATGCAAGTGCAACATATTTCAAATGAAATACTTAGTACATAACATACTAGCAATAATAAAATCAATGAAACTCTTGCCGGCCTCGCTTCGGGAGGCCTCCTCCTCGAACTCTGGTCCCGCGAGTACGCCAACCGCGAGGCGCGGTGGGGCCTCTCGCGCCTAGCCGAGGCGCGCGCACCGGCCGAGTAGGCTGCGCTCGGCCGGGCGCCTCCGTCGCCGACTAAGCTGCGTCGGTAGTGGCGCTCCGACGGTCAGTGATGATGATGCCCCACCCCAAAGACGCCCGTGGAGAGGTAATCACGGTAGTCCTCCGGTTCGATGCATCGCCTCGTCGCCGTAGTCGCCGAGCGTGTCCAGATCGTCTTGCTGAAGAAGTGTGCTGCGGGCTGTACCAAATAAAGAATTATTTTGAGCATTGTAATACGCGATTGTAACACTTGAACAAAGGCATTCCAAGATTTCACCGAAGCCCGACCGCTCTGAGCGCGCCCTCTCGCACTGGGCGGGGCCATGTGAAGACGCACTGGCGCACTCCGCGTTCCCGCTAAGCGGCACGCCTCGCGGATGGTCGGAGGCCGCACCCGACACCGAGGGCGCGGTCGAGAGTGTCCGAAACCTCCCGACGTAAAGGGTCACGCCTGTCTCGCCACGCCTCTCCAAAGGTCACCGATCGCATAAGGCGGCTCCTCAGGCTGATTGTGCAGCACGTCAGTCTGCAAAATAAATTACGGATTAGTTAGCAAAATAAATTACGAATTAGTTAGCAAAATAAATTATATCGAAGGTATGACGCAACGTACCAAAGCGTGCCGAACCGAGTCCATATGGAGCGGGTACGTGTCTGCCACCACGGGAACGTGTCTAGGAGGATCGGGGTCGACACGTACCAAACGCACACGAGTCCGGGGAGTGTACCACTCGCGGTACGCGCACGTCCGCGACGTCAGGGCGCATCTCGACGAGACGCCCTCGAAGGCGTCGGTGTGCGCAAATGGTCTAGGTCGGCGATTCGGCACTCCACGTGGTCCCTCCGTCATCGGGACAGCGGTGGCTATGCGGGCACGGTGACCACGGTCGACGTCTTGGTCCAAAGAACTCAGACTGCCACTCGTCATCTCCTCGCTGGTGAGCCATACTGCGATTTACAAAAATGAAAGTGAGAGCGAAACACATATGTAAAAGAAGAGTCCGTAAAAGTACGCAAGCATAACAACAATATATTGAAACAGACACGCACATAAAAAACGGAGAAGTTCATTACAACAATTTATGAAGCCACAACACTCGCAATAGCCTAGGTACAAAGTACAGCCTCATACAACACACGTTACATCGCTTAAATTTGAGGTCTCGCAGCGGCCCTCGCAGAGGACGATCCTTCCCCACCGTCGGGTGACCGCTGCTTCCTCCTTCGTCTTCTTCGTTTTGTGCTCCGCAATTCTTGAACGTATGTCCTCGTTGGTTGCACAATGAGCATTTCTTGACGCGTTTGCCAGCTTCTGACTCATCCATGTCATTTCTTATACGCCTTGTTCTTCGACGCTCGCTTCCTCTTCTCGCATCAAAATCGAGGACCCGAATCTTTCATCAACACTAGGAGTTGTGGTGAAAGAACCCACAACACCATAGCCATAAAGCTCCTCGCCCCAAGTTGCCATCACCCTTTCCTTCATGTAATATTCAGATAGGTATGTACCAAAGTTGCATTCCAAATAAAGCACATGCAGCTATAACATGAGAACATGGCCTATGCAAAAGGTATGGCTTGTTGCACGAGCATTTGCACTCACCAGAAGATGCACTCTGAGTGACAACCCTCCGTTGGTTCCACGCCTTCCTTTATCCTCGCAGATCACCTCGAAGCGCAGCAGGTACGTGCACCAACTTTGATAGCTCTATGTTTGGCCGCCTCGAGCCTTCTCATGCATGTATTTAGTGATCATGGAAGAGTACAAGAACTTCTCTTCGGTTCAGTGCTTGATCCAAATCAGAAACATTTGATTGGCCTTTGCCTCCATTTACTGACGTTAGTCGCCTCGTCCTCTGCTGGGGGGAAAAGAGGCTCACCGCTCTTGTGTTCCATCGGCGCCATCGTTGTTCGTCTCGCTCCTTGTGTTTCCTTGTCGTCATCAAGATTTTTCCACAAAGTTCGAACTTCCTCTCCGGTTGGAGTTACATAGTCTTTTGAACATGTTCATCACCGCTTGTTCTTGAATTGCTTATAGAAGTTTGCACCCAAATGCCTCATGCACCATCGACTCTGCAAGTCGTGCCATCGAATGGCTCATATTCCCTGCTTTGTAGCTGGTTGATAGCACTAAGCAACCCAAAGATGCTGTCATGCAAGACGCACAAATCTGACGAGTTCGACCACCCGATCTTTAGGTTTCAGAGGAACCACGACCAACTCTCGTAGTTCTCGCTTTCTCGAAGGCAAAGGCAACAGCAGAATCTGGTTGTTCCCATCGACACCCACAAATTGCCAAGATTTGCCCTCTCAGATTTCCGGTCAAGAATGTGCCGCCCACGCACAACAACGGACGACGATGATGTAATGCCTTAATGCAAGCGCCGAATGAGAAGAACACTCTCCTCGGATGCATTTTAGTTGGCCACTTATCGGACGGACAATCTTGATAATCATAGTAGGTCCTGTGATTTCTTCCCGAATACAACCGAAGCGGTAAAGGCGGGGAGGTTGTGGTACGAGTCTTCAAACTTCCCAAACCTCGTTTCTAGTGCCTTCGTTTAGCCCTCCACGCCTTCCCGTAGCTAATTGTATATCGATATCTCGTTCTCGATCGCCGGATAATAGCACGGGCTCAAAACTCGTGTTCTCCACTATCTCTGCGTACATGATGTTCGCGACATACCCGGATGATAGGTTCCTCGTGAGCCATCATCGCTTCTCACCATACAAGTATGTTTGCTCAACCTTCAACATATCCAATGGGTGCCCCATTTGGGCTTGTACGCTGCACTCTCCACGGACACCCATGGATCTCACACACCACGTCAGAAAGGTGGGGTGGATTTCTTAACCCCGAAAGTCCTTCTAATGATAGAGCCCAATCTTTCACTAAGATCCTCGCATGACTTCTTTTTGCCGGGTACATACCGTTATGCCTAACCTCATTATCACCAGATCGCCAAGGCATCTCCCTCATTTCATTGACAACCATATTTTCAAGTTGTCAAGGCTCCACTCGGGTGGCACAAGCGGCTCTGCATCTCCTCCATCTTCCTCATCCGACTCATCGCCGCCCTCCTCTTCTGCTTTCTGCAGACTCACGGTCTTCCTCTTCCATCCTAGTCATATTTCCTCAATTTGCTCACCTTCGTCTACCAGTCCCCTGCGCTTCTTGGCCAACATTTTCATCATCCTCCGAATCAACTCGTTTCACCACTTTGTCAACATGTTGCTCATGGCTAGATCCCCAATTTCAAAGTCACCGGCCGAGCTCATTTTGAGGCCGACTACACTCACCGGCGCCCAATCTAACTGCATTGGGGCAACATGCCTCTCATATGCTCGCACTAAAAGCACTCGATTCCATCCCCATTGCTCGCCCCCCTCACATATGATCTCCACGATGCGGTTCCTTTAGCTCAACTAACTCCCGAGAGATAGTGTCGTTTACTTTTCTACATAGGCAAAATACCTTCAACTCACACTTCTCTTCTTCCATCCGAAAAGTATAATACAACCATTTCAACACGGAACCAAATGTGCGCCTCGAGCCTACTCAAACTTCTGTCCACATATTGCATGTTACTTAGATCTGCACCTCCAAACCATACATTACAACCCCATCTCCATAATAAATCCTAAATGGAACTCGTTTACGCCATATCTCTAATCCATTCATTCACCCACTAATTAATTATCTTCCGTATAAAATACTATGACGTAACATAACTATACCTATATGGTACGAAAATATATATCTAACCGTAAGAAACATCTACATTCCTAATAATTCATATCGATGTAGTTATATCTCGTAAAAAAATTACATTTCCATAAATATGTACCGATATACTCCTATATATACATTCAATATCGATGTACTTATATATTAAAAAATACTCATTCAGTAACTATATTTCCTTCAATATATAGCTTATATACTCCTATCCGCAAAAATATCTACATTTTCTAAACTAGATCTAGTTGTGACCTATCAATTTACCTACATTTATCCGTAACTTACATCTAAAACTATTTCTAATCTACCACTATTTATCGCTACAATGCTCTAGATCTAACTATTTCTAACATATCATAATTTCATCGCTAAAAAAGTAAACAACAAAAATTTACCTCAAAACAAAGGACGCAGATTCTCCCTTCTTCCTTCTCTCTTCCCCTCTCCCCTCTTCCTCTTCCCTTCCTTCTCTCTCTATTCTTTCTCTTCGGCGCACAAATGAGAACGAAGAAGATCGCGAGGGTCGATATCGCGCTCTGTCGCCGATGGTCGTCGGACAGAACCCGCGCCCCACCTATCGCCGATCATCGGTCGATTTATTTATCGCCGTTACGCTCGTCGCGGCGACAGAGCTGCTTTAAACTTCGTCAAGACGTTCGCAGGCGACAGCGCCGCTTCGGCTCTGTCGCATGTTCGCGCGTGCGACGAGGCCACGTCGGCCGCACTGCCGCCTGTATTTTTCTATTCGCCCTGTCGCACTTCCAACGTCGACAGAGGTATATTTCTGAAAAATTTTTTCCGGTGGAATATTTTTGAAATTCCGAATAAAAAATGTATTATTAAAAAAAAATTCAGCTCATGATGCCAAACTAGCCATGTCACGGCAGAAAGGGGGGCATGGGCGATATCAAATTTTAGGGGTCACGATTTAAAATTGCGCCATTTAGCGTTTCTTTACCACCGAATATAAAGCACAAGGTGTCGATGTCGATTCTGCTTTTGAGGCAACCAAAAAGTATGGTCAGCTGCCGCAATGACTCGACGAAAAGAGATGGCCTCCTCCCAACTTTCGGACACGCTCGCATTTTACTATAATCATTCCTGCTTCTATTCGTCTAATTGTAGGCTCTGTTTGGCAGAACTCTAAATTCTGATTCTTCAGTTCTAATTTTTTATTTTTTATGAAATCAATTCTCTGGTGTAAGTGATTTCTATCTAAGAAATAGTTATAAAGTTAGTGAAGAGGTTCATAACTAAGAGGTTGTGAATCAGGTGGGGAGTAGGTTTTTGGCTCCCAGGCTGCAAGTCAAAAAACATGAATCACTTCTACAGATTCTTATATGAAGCTAGTTGATTTTTTCTTATTTAGTAGAGCTTCTCAGTTTCTCATAAGGAAGCTGAAGTTAAGAACTCTGCTAAACGCACTTATAGTTTCTGCTAAGCCAATTTCGTCGCATATAATCATGTTAGGCTATTGTTCGATATAAAATTATTTTATTACTATTTAAGTAGTTGTATCGAATTAACGAGTTATCTCGAGCTGAGTTTATTTGGAGTAATTTTTTGTCTGACATGCTTGTCTCATTTCATACGCCCACTATGAGGTCCAGAATGGTCTAGTAATTACTGTTTGATTATCAACTCCTAGAGTGGATTTTGCACCAAACAAAAGATGCCTAATTATAGGTTTCCAGGGATCGATGAGTTGGGTACCACAGTGTGAACTGTGAAACGTAGGGGTGAAAACGGGTCGGATACAGGTGGGTAGTAGGTTATCCCATATCTTACCCTAATATTTTTTTCTCGGATACGAGATAGGTACGGGTAATGAAAATATAGGACGGATACGGGTACGGATACGGATATTTACGGAACGGGTAAACAACGGGTACCGGGTATTAACAAGCGGGTAAAAAATGAGTATCGGATATTTTGTCTGATAGTACGCTAAATAGGTAGAATAAGAAATTTATCGGGCTTTAGAACTACCAGATACAACATTCTCCCACTTTGTCCCCAATGCTACAACTTAAAATATCGGACTCATGCAAATATGCAAGAGCTAGTCCTCGTTGTATACCGAGGAAGGCTTCCCAAGATCATCATGTCCTCCACTCATCTTAGCCGGGGACCCGGGTTTCACTCTGTTTTCCAGCGTTGGGGAATGGGGATCGGGCAAGGGTTTCGTGAGAGTCCAGGATCAGCGCGTTAGGGAGTAGGGATCGGAGAAGGAGTTAGGATTATCGCCTATTGGGCCAGCCTCTTCTTTGACTTCTCGTTTCGGGTAATCGGCACCAAAATGCAAAAGATCGGGTATCCGCATGCAATTCGCTTTATCTCGGGTAGTACGGATATCGCTCATCCAGATCTTACCCATACCCGCATGCATCCGATCGGCACGGTACGAATACTACCCGTTTATTTTCATGCAGTACTACCCATATGTTTCTGATAGTTTTTCGATACGGATACAAACTCGAATTACCCCCTGCTTTCACCCCTAGTGAAACGCTTGCTCTGTTGCGGCATGGAGTGCGGATCATGGTTCAAAGTTTGCCAATGTTTCAGGTAGATCAGGGTACACAAAGCTAGCTTATCATGAAAAGGACGTGTGTATTTCTTTTCCAGAGGACATTAGAACGAGTCACTAACATCTCTGCTCATTCTAATTAGGAGTTGGTAGTGGTACGTCCGTTCTTCACCTTCACCCCGACGACACATGTGCGCACCCGCATGACTGAGTGGGAAGCGGGCAGTAGACACCCTGGTAGATTGGATTGGATCATATTATATCGCGGAAGGTAAAAGATTGGATTGGATCATATTATATCGCGGAAGGTAAATGAATATGCATGACTCATTTATTGCTTTCCTTTCTCCTATTGATCTAGCATTCGAATTGGCGGCGATTGCTCCCGGTGCTTTTTCGGATTGGATTAATTGATTCCCTTCCGAAGGAAGCAGAGCTCCGATTTATGGAGTTGGGTCTCTTCTCGTCTCTTTCCCTTTTATTGCTTTCCTTATTCGACGATTTCTTAATATGGATTCCATATATATCTCCTCGGTTGCTGAATTTATATAACTCTACCGCTTCTTGCCTCTCCTTACAGATGTGTTGAGTTTATCCGTTGAGCGGAGGTAATGGGCAACTTTCCTGATCTCGTCGATGCAGCGCAGGAGCGGGTCGCTGGTGGACGGTGGTGGGCGGCGAGATAGCCCGGCGACACTGCTGGAGCTCACCACGGTGAATGATATCAATAGGTCGAGGGAGACGCTCGCAAGGGGGCGAGGAGGCGGTGGAGCTGGTTCATGGGGTGGGGCTATGGTATAGCCGGAGCTAGATGTATGAACCACGCATACCGCTGATAGTGGTAGCCACATACGGATGATGCCTACCTCTTAAACACCTTTGCGCCCATAGAGTAACAGGTGATTCCTCTCTCGGTCGATCGATCGATCTTGAATTATGACGTTACAAATTTACAATCCCAAGTATTGTGATGTTATTATTTAAGTTTGTGAAATTAAAGATAATTTTAAGCTCGAGTGAAAGTGCATCTAGGCCCCAAAATTGTGTTTTGGTTGATTAATGACAAATGTTTAAGGGACTAATAGTTTCAATAAGTTTATGAACAGGTAATAGTCCCAAGAGAAACGCATCTACGGATGTTGATGACTCTCAAAAAGGAAAAGAAGAACGGTGTTGACTCGGTGTAGATTTTACATTTGTTTTGAGTCAATAGGATCGCCGTACTATCAAGAGGGATGAAATGTAGATGCTCTAGAAAAAGTCTCTATGCTCGGATGAACTTCTTTTACAAAGTTAGAATTGAGAGACACGGCTACCACTACACTCACATCGCTGATTTTAACTTGTCGTTTTTATCGGATTGTCCGATGTGAAATATCGGATAGTCCGATACTATCGGATTTTCCGTTGTGAGTATGTGTTCTAAAATAAGTCCTCTCTGGAATTATCGGATAGTCTGATATTTTACATCGGATAGTCCGATGAGGACTTGAGAATTTTTTCTAAGGATTTGAAAAGGGTGCTCTCTGGAAATATCGGATAGTCCAATAGTTAATATCGGATAGTCCGATATGGACTTAGAAAGTTTTTGAAACATCTTTGAAAATGGGTACTCCCTGGAATTATCGGATTGTCCGATGTTTGATATCGGACAGTCCGATATACACTTAGAAAATTTTCAAAGTAATTGAGTTTTTTAGTGCTCTCTGGAAATATCGGAAAGTCCGATGTTTATCATCGGATAGTCCGATCTGTGTTTTTGGTTCAAAAGAATTTGAATTTCGGGTGGAGTCGATCTGGAGATTTTCACACATCGGATAGTCCGATGTGTGTCTAACACAATGCATAACGGCTAGTTTTTGTGTCTTTGCTATAAATACTCCACCCCCCTCCTCATTTATGGGGGCAGACCTTGTGCTGAACATTTATTGCTACTAGGCTATTCTCTTGCTCTCTCTTTGAGTTTTCTTTGAGATATTTGTTGAGAGTTGAAGCAAGTTGAGTTCTAGTGCTAAGATTTCAAACCGTGAAAGTTCATTTGAGCACTAGAGCGATTTCCAAGAGCGGATCTGCATTCCATTTGTTTCTCTTGGATATTGAGATCTCCTAGACGGCTAGAAGTCGCCGGGAGCCACCAAGACGTCGTGTGGTGCGCCTCGGAAGTTTGTGAAGGTTCGATTCCACCTCCGCAAGGAAAGGGATCAAGAAGTGAAACCGGCGAGTGCATTTGTCCAACACCGGGAGTAAGAAGGTCAAGAGAGACCCCAGCTCAAGTGTGACCGAGCTGCCTCAACAGAGACGTAGGATCTCCTCAAGGATCCGAACTTCGGGAAAAACCAACCGTGCATCAAATCTTTGGTTTGGTCTTTTCTTGTTGCTTTGATTAAATTCGTCTTGAAGTAATTGTTGTAGCTAGCCTTCTACTCCTTTATAGCTTACCCTTGTCTAGCTCTAACTTGTGATAAATCTGATTGTTCTCGCTCTGATCGGATAATCCGATTGTGCATATCAGATAGTCCGATACATATCGGATAATCCGATATCCAAAGTCGGATAGTCCGATTCTTTTCCGCTGCAAATTAAGATTTAATTTTTAAACGCCTATTCACCCCCCCTCTAGGCGACTATCTCGATCTTTTAATTGGTATCAGAGCCAAATCTCCGTAGTTTGGCTTAACCGCTTGGAGAATCAAGATGTCGCTAATAGAAAAGAATGACGGAAGCCGTGACCAAGACAAGGGCACGGGTTCCGGCAAAGGGGTTGAGATTCCTTATCAATATCCTTCTTTTGGAGTCTCAAGCTCTTCATCTTATGTTTCCGTGTCTTCCGGTAGAGCGCCTCACTTCGATGGCACTCACTATACCGCATGGAAACACAAGATGAAGATGCATTTGAGATCACTTCGCCCTTTTATTTGGAAGATTGTAGAAACAGGTTTCAAGTCCGTTGATCCAAATAATCTCACTCCCAAAGAAGACAAAGCTCAACATTTCAATGACTTGGCCGTCAATGCCTTGTTCAATGCTTTGAGTGATTCCGAATTCAACTGAGTCGATGGACTCGAAGAAGCAAATGCAATTTGGGATAGACTCATGGTTACTCATGAAGGGAATTCAAGTGTCCGCGAATCAAAGATTGAGCTCATTATTGGTGAGCTAAGCCGTTTTACCTTGGAAGAAGGTGAATCATACACAAAGATGTTTGACCGCTTGATGGTGGTTGTGAATCAAGCTAAGGGTCTTGGGTGCACCGATCTTACCGACAAGGCTGTGGTGAAAATTATTCTTCGTATGATCACTCCTACCAACCGTAATCTTGTTCAACTAATCCGAGACCGACCAAACTTCGACACGTTGACGCCTCATGATGTTATCGGTCGGCTAATGATGGATGAAATGATGATAAAGGAGGCGGAGGTTGTAGAAGAGCTCAAATCGGGAAAGAAGAAAGGTGTTGCCTTGAAGGCCATCAAGATTGTGTGCCAAGCAGAAGAGAGCACTAGTGAGGATGAAGAATCGTGTGGCCTATTGACTAATGAAGACATGGCCCTATTCGTAGGAAGATTCAACAAATTCTTTAAAAAGAAGAACTTCAAACCGGGAGGTCATTCAAAGAACTTTGGAAGCAAATCAAAAGGTAGACACTCTACCAGAAGATGCTATGAATGCGGTGAATCCGGCCATTTTATTGCCGAGTGCCCGCTAAAGGAGAAGAAAGAGGAGAAGCCTCATAAGAAGGACAAGTACCGGAGAAAGGACAAGGAGAAGAGCAAGAAGTACAAGGGCAAGGGTCGTGCCTACATTGGAAAAGAGTGGGACTCCGACTCCAACTCCAGCTCCGACTCCGATTCCGAGTCTAATTCCGACAATGAGGGTGGACTCGCCTCGGTCTCCATCGCTACTTCATCGACAAAGTCGAAGAGCCTCTTCGACAACTTGAGCGACGAAGATAAAGAAGCTCCGATGTGCCTTATGGCAAAGGGGCACACGGTATCATCGAAAGCCTCCACTCCCTCTATTGTTGATAATTGTCTAGATGAGTGCGATAGTGATAGTGATGATGATGATGTTGATACTACGTTCAAGTCCATGAAGGACTTTGACATCCATAAATTAGATTTGCTTTTAAAAGATATTGAAAAATTGGAGAAAGTTGTAGAACAAAAGGAAGCTATTCTCAAGGCTCAAGAGGATTTGCTCATCTTCGAAAAAGAGAAAAATCGTCAGCTAGAGAAGAGCTTATCCTTTGAAAGAAAGAAAAATGAGGAATTGGTCAAGAGCTCAAAATTGATCAAATCCGAAATGACTAGTCTTGAGATCACCAACGCTTCACTTGAAGAGGAACTTGCTAAGGCAAAGGATGCTTGCAAGGCTCTTGAGTTGAAGCTTGTTGATATCAAGAATAGCCCTCTGATCACCTCAACCATTAACTCCAACTCTTCATTACCTTCTACGAGCAATGGATGTGCTAGATGCTACAACGTTAATATTGATGCTTATGCCACTAACCTTGAGGCTTTGCAAGTATTAGCTCATGAAAATGAGAAACTCAAGGGAATGCTTGAAGATGGAGTTCAAAAGTCCTACAAAGCTAGCAAATGATTAGAAGAGTTCCTCGGTAAGCGCCAAGGTAACCTCATGAAACATAGGCTTGGGTATGTTCCACCCAAGGGCAAAGGAAGCCACATCGTGGTTGCTCCTTTGAACAAGCTCATCCACTTCGTTAAGGCCGAAGGAAACTCTAAGTATAAGGCTCACTCTACCTTCTTTGCTTCTTATGTACTCAAGAGAATTAGTCTCGGTCGAGTAGTTGCTTGTCATATTGGGGGTAAGCCCAAAAATACTTCTAATGTGCGATCGATTTGGGTCCCAAAGTCACTTGTCACTAACGTGCGCGGACCTAAACAAGTTTGGGTACCAAAGAGCAAAATCTAAATTTCATTTTGTAGGCCTACATCTCCGGTGGATCAAGTTAGATTTTGGATAGCGGATGTACACATCATATGACCGGAGAAAGGGCGATGTTCGCACACTTGGACGCCAATGGAATGAATAGTGAAAGCATCATTTTGGCGACAATGGAAAAGGTGAAGTAGTAGGTTTAGATAAGATTCTCATTACAAATGATTTTCATATAAACAATGTTTTGCTAGTTGAATCATTAAGCTACAATTTGTTTTCTATTGCTCAATTGTGTGAAGCGGGCTACAATTGTGTGTTTAGTGATAAGGGTGTGGATGTCATTAAGAGGGATGATGGTTCAATAACCGTTAAGGGTCGTTTAAAGGGAAATCTCTATCTCATAGACTTCACTACGGATAGAATTAACCTTGAAACGTGCTTAATGGCTAAATCTAGCATGGGTTGGTTATGGCATCGCCGACTTGCTCATGTTGGTATGAGGAACATTCACAAACTCATTAAAGGCAATCACATCCTTGGACTAACAAATATTGTCTTTGAAAAAGACAGGGTGTGTAGCGCATGTCAAGCCGGAAAGCAAGTTGGAGCTTCTCATCCTGCCAAGAATGTGATGAAACTTCTAGACCTTTGGAGATGCTCCATATGGATTTGTTCGGCCCCGTCACATACATAAGCATAGGAGGAAACAAGTATGGGTTCGTTATTGTCGATGATTTTTCTCGATTTACCTGGGTATTTTTCTTGCATGATAAGAGTGAAGCCCAAGAAACCTTAAAGAAATTCATGAGAAGGGCTCAAAATGAGTTTGAAGTGAAGATCAAGAGGATTCGGAGTGACAACGGCACCGAATTCAAGAACACCGATGTGGAGGAGTATCTCGATGAAGAAGGCATCAAGCATGAGTTTTCGGCTCCCTATTCTCCTCAACAAAATGAGGTGGCCGAAAGGAAGAATCGCACCCTCATCGAGATGGTGCGCACGATGCTTAACGAGTACAAGGTCTCCGACATATTTTGGGGGGAGGCCATCAATACTGCGTGCCATAGCACAAACTGCCTATATCTTCACAAGATTTTAACGAAGACGACGTACGAGCTTCTCACCGGGAAGAAACCAAATGTCTCCTACTTTCGAGTCTTCGGAAGCAAATGATATATCCTCAACAAGAAAGCTAAGTCTTTTAAATTTGCTCCTAAAGTAGTTGAAGGTTTCTTACTTGGTTATGGGTCAAATGCTTATGCATACCGAGTTTTCAACAACACCACCGGTGTAGTTGAAATCTCGCGTGATGTAACATTTGATGAAACTAACGGTTCTCAAGTAGAACAAGTTGATCGTGCTGTGATTGACAAGGAAGAACCACCGTGCGAAGCAATCAAGAAATTAGTCATTGGGGAAGTGAGGCCGATTGAGCAAGAAGCAACACCGAGCACTCCAACTCAAAGTGTCTGGGATAAAACTCAGAATATCCGAACTAGTCCTAAGAGTCCGGATGCAAACTTGGATGCCTCGGGTGATGCTCCTTCCTCGTCTATGCAAGCTCAAGACGGCTTGAACACCGCTCAAGACGATGAGGGTCCAATCCAAAGAACCAACGCAACGGTCCCTCATCCAAGAGTTCATCAAAGCATACAACGAGATCACCCGGTCGACAACATACTTGGAGATATTAACAAGGGAGTATCCACTAGATCTCGAGTTGCAAATTTTTGTGAATTTTACTCTTTTGTTTCTTCTCTTGAACCTCTTAAGGTAGAAGACGCACTCCAAGATCCGGATTGGGTGATGGCCATGCAAGAAGAGCTAAACAATTTCGAGCGAAATCAAGTTTGGAAGCTTTTCGAAAGGCCCAAGCAAAACGTGATTGGAACCAAATGGATATTTCGGAACAAGCAAGACGAGCATGGAGTAGTGACTAGAAATAAAGCCCGGTTAGTTGCTCAAGGCTTCACACAAATCGAAGGTTTGGATTTCGATGAAACATATGCTCCCGTAGCTAGGCTTGAATTTATTAGAATATTATTTGCCTTTGCTACTCACCATGATTTTAAGTTGCATCAAATGGACGTGAAAAGCGCCTTCCTAAATGGACCACTCTCCGAGATGGTCTGCGTTGAGCAACCACCCGGCTTCGAGGATCCAAACTTTCCGAACCATGTTTACTATCTGCACAAGGCACTATATGGACTCAAACAAGCACCAAGAGCGTGGTTTGAATGTCTTCATGATTTTCTCCTCGAACAAGGTTTTGTAGTCGGAAAGACCGACCCTACACTCTTCACTAAGCACATTGACAATGATTTATTTGTTTGCCAAATATACGTTGATGATATTATATTTGGGTTTAATAATGAACAACTATGCAAGGAGTTTAGCAGGATAATGACCAAAAGATTCGAGATGTCCATGATGGGCGAATTGAAGTTCTTCCTCGGTTTTCAAGTCAAGCAACTCAAGAAAGGAACATTCATATGCCAAAATAAGTACATCAAGGACATTCTCAAGAAGTTCGGAATGGAGAACGCCAAGCCAATCAAAACGTCAATGCAAGCGAACGAGCATCTAGACCTCAACAAAGAAGGTAAATCAGTCGTCCAAAAGGTATATCATTCGATGATCGGATCTCTACTTTATCTTTGTGCATCTAGGCCCGATATCATGCTTAGTGTGTGCATGTGTGCAAGATTTCAAGCCACCCCAAAAGAGTGCCACATGGTGGCCGTTAAGAGAATCTTGAGATATTTAGTGCATACTCCTCATTTTGGGCTTTGGTATCCAAAAGGTTCATCATTTGAGCTAGTTGGTTATTCCGATGCGGATTATGCGGGTTGCAAAGTGGATAGGAAGAGTACTTTGGGGACTTGTCAATTTTTAGGAAGATCTCTTGTCTCGTGGTCCTGAAGGAAACAAAATTCCGTAGCCCTATCCACATCCAAAGCTGAGTATGTAGCGGCAGGGAGTTGTTGTGCCCAGTTGCTTTGGATGAGACAAACCTTAAATGATTATGGCCTAACCTACAACCATGTTCCACTCCTATGTGACAATGAGAGTGCCATAAAAATTGCCAACAACCCCGTCCAATATTCCCGTACAAAGCATATCGATATTCGCCACCACTTCTTAAGAGATCATTCCACTAAAGGCAATATTGATATTCAACATGTGAGCAAAAATGATCAATTAGCCGATATTTTCACCAAGCCCCTTGATGAAAAGAGATTCTATGATTTGAGAAGTGGACTAAACATTTTAGATTCTAAGAACTTGGCTTGAAAGGTTGCATACATTATGTGTTATGCTCTCTTTATTTCAACCAAAATGAATTTCAAAAGTTGTGTGTTATTTGAAAAATGCTTTGACTTGATTCTTGGTTTGAGTCAAAACCACTTGTGATCATTGCTCTAAGTGTTTGCGTGTTCGCTGATCATAAGTGGGGAGACCCCTAAAGTGTTCACAATTCATATCAGCTCATCCCTCATAGTCAAATCTCTGTGTGCTGGAAATTTGCGCATATCGGATTATCCGATCTCTTATATCGGACTGTCCGATATCTGGGAGTCGGCACATATCGGATTGTCCGATATCCTTATCGGACTATCCGATGTGGAGAGGTTTTAAGTAAAGCCGAAGGGTTTCTCTTTCTCCCCGCGCTCACTCTGTTCCATCTTCTCAAAGTCTTATCCTCTCTGGCGATTTTGGTGCTCCAATCTCCCCATCTGCAGCGCAAGGAACATCCTCCATCAATTTGATCCTTCCCCTCGAGGATTAACTTCTCTTCTCTCCGCTATTTGGAGTTTGTCTTAAGGTAACCCTAATTCTCACCTTTTTGGGCTTCTCATCTCCGTTGAAATTCTTTCAATTTCCTTCCGTAGGATAAGTCCCCTACACTCTAGGATGGTGTACTGCATGTTTATTGCAAAATGTGTGGATCAATTTCGAGAAACTACCATTCTTGTTCTTACCGTGAATATCGGACTATCCGACTTTGCATGTCGGACTATCCAATGTTTATCATCGGACAGTCCGAACCAAAATATCAGATTATCCAATATTCTAGTAAGTTACAAAAATGGCCGGTTTCTTTCTATTCCGTCGCTTATCAACTAAATTTCCTGTATCTATTCCTCTAGATCCTTGCCATGGCTGCTGGTGATGATAAGGGTGAGAAGTTGAAGAGGATGCTTCATTCTGATGACCAGGGCCAATTCAAAAGAAAGACTCCCACTGACAAGTGGACTAAGGTCAGATCCAAAGCGAGGAAAACCCTCGACTCCTCAAAGGTCGTGGTTTGAAGAAGATGGGCCTGAAGTAGAAGCTGTCCCAGCTAAAAATCCTGGAGCTGGAAAATCAAAGAAGCTGGTTGTCTCCAAAGGGCCTAAGCAAAAGGGTATTTCTATTTTTGAGCCTAGTCGTCAAGATGACGCTCCTTCTGCTCGTGATCCCCCCTCCAATGCCCCTGTTCCATCGCGCAAAGGCAAAGAGACCGCTTCCAGTGCTACTGCTCATGCCGACAAGGGAAAGGGACCGGCTGCAGAAGAAGAAGATTTCTTACCTTTTCCTACGTTGTGCAAGCCCTCTAGGAGACCCAATCTTCAGAGGCATGTAGTGAGCTATAAAGGGAAGTCTGGGTTGGTCAAAAAGGAGAGATCAGTCAATCCGTGGACTAAAAGCAGATTTTCTTCAGATCAGCGTTTCTAGAACTTCTTCCAACAAGATTTCTATGAAACAGTCTTTTTTCCTCGGAAGAGCCCCACAGTCAACATGCAATGGATAGACTGAGAGTACATGGAAGGACTTGATGATCCCATTTTTAACGAAGTCATTGAAGCCTGTGAGAGGCTTGGGATCAAACGGATCATGGGGTTGAAGCAAAATTGGAACACTGAAGTGATTGCTCAGTTCTATGCGACCCTCTTCGTCGAACCTGATTAAATGTCTTGGCTGACTGAAGGTGTCCGCTACAGAATGTCCATCGGCAAATTTGGTCAACTTCTGGGTTTCAAAGCCGACGAAGCAATTGATAGAGATGATCTTCACAACACTCGTTCGCTGACCGCTGATAATCTTAACTCTTTGTATGTTGAAGACACCGCCTTCGAGCCAGGTCATACAAAGTTTTTGAAGCCGATGCCTGCCGCAGCAAACAGACTCCTCAGAAAGTCTATAGCTCCGAAGGAAGGTGACGCGTCCCGTATCCTCTCTTACACTCGTGATATTCTGAAGAGGATGCAACCGGGTGGAAGATCTTTCATGGTTGCTCTTTATTTGTGGAATGAGATTCATGCAAACTCTCTGGATCCTAAGCGCAGTTGTGGTTTCGCGCCTTATATCATGAGAGTCATTGATGGTGTCACAAAGTTGAAATTCGAGTGTGACATGAAGCATCTTGGACTATAGATCAGGCCAGTAAAGCAAGTGGTCCCCAGTGACCCTCTTAGGTCAACTCCATCTGCCTCAGTCCCTCCTTGTTCAGCAGCTCAGTTCAGTTCTTTGCAGCCATCAGCCACAAATGATCATGTTCTGAAGTTTCTTGTTGAGATGGCGAAGAAGAATGCTCAGAGGCTCAAGGCCATTCAGAGGCACTTGAACCTTCCTTGCTCTGACGGCGACGAGATCGAGGATCCTTTCGTCACTTCGGCAAGTGCAGCTCAATCTGATTCCGAAGATAGTGCCGCGAGTTCTAGAGATGAGTCAGAGAGCGGCGATGAAGACTAGTTTTCTATTTTTAGTTTCTTTGTCCTTTTTGGTGCCTTGATGCCAAAGGGGGAGAGAAAAGCTTTATCCTGAATCCTGAATCTTGTGAGCTGTGAACACTTTTGTGGTTGTGTTAATCCGTTTGGAAAACTTTTGCTTCTTCATTGGAATATATTATCTTCTTATGATAATTGTTCTCGGTATCTAAATTATCCTGTTGTGCATTGCTGAATTATTGTCAAGCTCTGATGTATCAATGCTATATGTGTACGCTCTGATGCTTATTTATTTTAGCTCTGATATATTGTGATAGCATTTACATGATAGCTCTGATATATTGTGTTGCATTTATATCATCATGCAAAGCCTTATTACTTGCTGCAACTCACTTGAATACAAAGATATAGGGGGAGCTTCCTTTGAATTTCTTCGCTAAAATGTGCATTTGATCTCCACTCAAATTTCTAAATGTACATATTTAGGGGGAGCTCAACATATCTTATGTATTCACAAAATTGTTATTCATTCATTATTGATAAGCTTTAAACATGTTGTCATCAATCACCAAAAAGGGGGAGATTGAAAGTGCATCTAGGCCCCAAAATTGTGTTTTGGTTGATTAATGACAAATGTTTAAGGGACTAATAGTTTCAATAAGTTTATTAACAGGTAATAGTCCCAAGAGAAACGCATCTACGGATGTTGATGACCCTCAAAAAGGAAAAGAAGAACGGTGTTGACTCGGTGTAGATTTTACATTTGTTTTGAGTCAATAGGATCGCCGTACTATCAAGAGGGATGAAATGTAGATGCTCTAGAAAAAGTCTCTATGCTCGGATGAACTTCTTTTACAAAGTTAGAATTGAGAGACACGAAGCATGACACTCACATCGCTGATTTTAACTTGTTGTTTTTATCGGATTGTCCGATGTGAAATATCGGATAGTCCGATACTATCGGATTTTCCGTTGTGAGTATGTGTTCTAAAATAAGTCCTCTCTGGAATTATCGGATAGTCCGATGAGGACTTGAGAATTTTTTCTAAGGATTTGAAAAGGGTGCTCTCTGGAAATATCGGATAGTCTGATGGTTAATATCGGACAGTCCGATATGGACTTAGAAAGTTTTTGAAACATCTTTGAAAATGGGTACTCTCTGGAATTATCGGATTGTCCGATGTTTGATATCGGACAGTACGATATACACTTAGAAAATTTTCAAAGTAATTGAGTTCTTTAGTGCTCTCTGGAAATATCGGAAAGTCCGATGTTTATCATCGGATAGTCCGATCTGTGTTTTTGGTTCAAAAGAATTTGAATTTCGGGTGGAGTCGATCTGGAGATTTTCACACATCGGATAGTCCGATGTTCCATATCGGATAGTCCGATGTGTGTCTGACACAGTGCATAACGGCTAGTTTTTGTGTCTTGACTATAAATACTCCACCCCCTCCTCATTTATCGGGGCAGACCTTGTGCTGAACATTTATTGCTACTAGGCTATTCTCTTGCTCTCTCTTTGAGTTTTCTTTGAGATATTTGTTGAGAGTTGAAGCAAGTTGAGTTCTAGTGCTAAGATTTCAAACCGTGAAAGTTCATTTGAGCACTAGAGCGATTTCCAAGAGCGGATCTGCATTCCATTTGTTTCTCTTGGAGATTGAGGTCTCCTAGACGGCTAAGAGTCGCCGGGAGCCACCAAGACGTCGTGTGGTGCGCCTCGGAAGTTTGTGAAGGTTCGATTCCACCTCCGCAAGGAAAGGGGTCAAGAAGTGAAACCGGCGAGTGCATTTGTGCAACTCCGGGAGGAAGAGGGTCAAGAGAGACCCCAGCTCAAGTGTGACCGAGCTGCCTCAACGGAAACGTAGGATCTCCTCAAGGATCCGAACTTCGGAAAAAACCAACCGTGCATCAAATCTTTGGTTTGATCTTTTCTTGTTGCTTTGATTAAATTCGTCTTGAAGTAATTGATGTAGCTAGCCTTCTCTCCTTTATAGCTTACCCTTGTCTAGCTCTAACTTGTGATAAATCTGATTGTTCTCGCTCTGATCGGATAATCCGATTGTGCATATCAGATAGTCCGATACATATCGGATAATCCGATATCCAAAGTTGGATAGTCCGATTCTTTTCCGCTGCAAATTAAGATTTAATTTTTAAACGCCTATTCACCCCCCCTCTAGGCGACTATCTCGATCTTTCATCGAGTTTGTAAACATGTGCTTGAAATTTATACGCTTCGATGAATTGATTTAAATATTTAACCATTGCATATTTAGAGTGATCATTATTATTCAGATAAGGTTAGCGCTCTTTGCAAATAATTTTTTTAATGCAAATTGAGTTTTCATTGCAACGCACGGGCACATGGCTAGTAAGCATCTCATGTAGCAGTGAGATACAGGGGTGGGCATTCAGTTAATTTGGTTTTTTTATTCGATTTTTTTGGTTTTTGGATTCTGCCAACCAAACCGAAACCGAACCGCTCTAAAAACTGAATCGAATTAATTGAATCAAATCGGTTCGGTTAATTCGGCCTTTGGTTTAACCGAATTTCTCTGAAGCATGATTTAGGCTTTTGGCATGGGCATATAGATAGGAACCAAAATTACTATAATGCTACGCTAAAGAATCAAATTTTACAACAAACAGCTCATTCACTATGTAGCTTTTAAGGTCAATCTTTCTTTATAGGAAAGGAAGACCATTTTTTACAGTAGACCACAGGATCAAATCAAGAAATTAGCTAAGAAAAAAAATAATTCCATAAAAAAGGAGGGATATTTAGCAATGAAGAACTCAAATCTAGACATCATGACTGCATAATGCACAAATTTTCACTCGCAAATTTCACCAAAACACTGGATTGAACTCAATCTAGAGAAAAAATAAGCAAGCAAACAAGTAGCAGCTCTTACAATGGGGTGTCCTTGATGCTGAGGTGCGGGAGCGGCTCGGCAGCACAGACATACACGGGCGCAAGCGGCGCGCCCATGACCCCGAGGAGTAGCCTCAAGTTGTTCTGCCACGCCGTGCTCTTGGCATCGCCGCCGACCACCGCCCCTGCCACCGGTGTGCACGCGATCTGACCGCACGCGCGAGCCGTCGTCGGACTCCGGATCCGGGCCCTCCGTGAGTGGCGCGAGCATCTCTATGAGACCATGAGGGCAGTGACAGTGGCGGGGGCCTCGTCGGCTCAGGTAGGGATGCCCGGATCCGGATGCGCGAGGTGGGGAGGTCATCAAATAAAATTATGTAAAAGCTAGATACATCAACAAAAGGTACAAATCCAACTATATTATCATGCAATACGAGGTAGAGAAGTGGGATTTGGGATTCATACCTTTGGTTCCCGCAAGAACTTCACTCCATGGTGAGGGAGGGGAGGAACACCAAGATGGTGTGCTCGTAGGCTCGTCGGGGAACACCGGATTTGGCGAGGGAGCTGATCGAAGGCTGCTAGATTCGGCGACATCTGGATGGTGGCGCATCCATCGCTCACTATCTCGCCGACCAAGGCACCAGGCCACCAAAGGATGGGGCATTAGAGGATGGGACGAGGTGGTGGGTCTCGCGGCTCTCGCCCGATGAAATCGAGGAGCGCAACTATGCGAGGCGAATGGGGGTGACGAGCGAGCGTTGAGCGAGTAGCAGGTTGTGGGGTGGGAAGAGAAGTGTGGTGACCGGCGATTTGGCAAAGAAGGGCCGAAAAAGTCGCTCATTGGGCTCTGGTTTTGTTCGGGTTTTCGATTTTTGAGAGCCAAAAACTGAACTGAACCCCAGACACCGAACAGTATTAAAACAAAAACTGAACTAAAAATAAAAAAATCTGTTAATTTGATTTAGTTTTTCGGTTTCGGTTTATTTGTGCGCACTTCTGGTGAGATAGACACAGAAATAAACTGAAGATAATGTACTATGGGAATCTGGAACCCAGAGCGAAGATTCCGTTTCTGTGCACAGCGATTAGAATATCTTTAACATGGTAGTAACAAGGAGACAGTTCGTCCAAAAAAACAAAAACAAGGAGACAGATGACGAGTAAAAGCAACAGATTCACAGGACAGAAGAAAGGAAGCACGAAAACACGAGACCCAACCCCACACCGCCACCTTCCCATCCTCCACAATAAATACAGCGCTGGACGGCGCAGTCGTCGTCATACTCCCCGAGACGGCACATTGGATGCCCTCCCCCTTCCTCTCTGCATCTCCAATATCGGAGATCAAAGAAACTCCCGTTCTACCTCCCAAGCAAAAAGAAAGAAAAATGTTTGGTTCTTGGTTCCCTTCCCTCTACAGTCGCTGGTTTCCAGAAGGGCACTAAAGAAAGAAAAAACCATGGTTCTTGAGGCATCAAGGTTTGTTGCTTCTTGGTAGCCCTCAGCATTGCCTTCTTTCTTGGAGTGGGCTCTGGAGAGTGGGGTTAATCTGGAAATGAGGAAGCATGGGTGGCAGCTACCCTATCACCCTCTCCAGGTATAACCTTTCTTGGTGCGCTTTCGCCTTTCGCTGCGGTGTTCTTGCTGTTGCTGCTTGTTAGCATTTGTCGTTCACTTATTCGGTTCCTTTGGTGTGCGGCTAACTGCAGGTGGTGGCGATTGCTGTGTTCTTGGCATTTGGTTTTGCCTTCTACGTCTTCTTTGTGCCATTTGTGGGGAGGAAGGCGTTCCAGTATGTGGCCATGGGTCTCTACACTCCCTTGGTGTGGTTCCTGCCTTTTCGAGTGATTAAATTAGCTAGCGGGAATAGATCTGGCATTCTCCTTTTTTTTAGCACCTGTCCCATTAAGCACTCGTCTACTTGTAGAGAAATAATTTGCTTTGCATGTTTCGCACATATATGTTCTATAACAATGATGTAAAGGGAGAAGTAGAGAAGAATGGATAAGAATAATTCCTTCTCCTAGTCCTAGTATAGGACTATAGGTCATCGTAATCTGGTTTGACAATATTATTATGCAAGCAAGTTGAGAGGATAAGCCTTTATGGGGAGGTGCATTATATTGGTAGTATATGGTGTTTAATAAAATCAAATATAGCCATTGATTTGTTGAGGGTATTTCTACTTCTCTACTGCCGGAGGAAGTATAAGTAATTAATAGCTAATCTGATCCATTGAATCGAAAAGAATGATGTTGAAGTTTACCATAAAAGGGCCCATTATGGGGATTACTCGTGCAATGGTTCTCTTCTGATCCACGGATTTCCTGCCAATGCTTCCAGTAGATTCTTCCTAAATCGAGTTCAGTTCCCAATTTCACATAAGCTCCTCAGAAACAGAGCTGTAATGAGTAGCTTTCTTCTGCAATAGCAAGTGCAGCACAGACATTATTTGTGGACCATATCCATATGACTGATTGACTGGCAGAACAATGTTCTGTTGAGTAATGAGTTGCTTCTTGTTGCAGGTTACATGTGTTGTCATGCTATACATATGGTGTGCTGCAACAAATCCTGGTGACCCTGGCATTTTCAAATCGATGACACATTCAAAATTAGATAAGGATGGAAAGCAATCCCTAATAAATTCAGACCATGGATTAAGTCATGGGGAAAACCATTAAGTGAGGGTTTTAATGTTGTTGATAACAGTGAGAAGTTGAGCAGCATGCTCGAGAGAAAGGATTCACATTATTGGCCCAAATTTTCTGAAGTGCTTTGCTTAGTTTGTCTTCCCTTTTCTTGCCTTTGCAAAAGATGCCTCCATCAGGATAATCAACCGTCTGAACAAAACATATGTGAAGAAGGCATGTTCTTCTGTAGCTTATGTGAAGCGGAGGTAAGACTAACTGATGTCAGCATATCTAAATGTCGTGTTTTTATTCTTTCTGCTGCATTGGTCTTGCATTCCTAAAACTTGGTCCTTTCTTAAGGTCACCTCTAGAGTATTTGGCAATTTAGTAAAATGTAAACTGTGAGCTTTGCATTTACTTTTCAGTATCGCTGATGAATATAAATTAATATGAGAATAATCATTATAATTTAAAAACTGATGAATATAAACCAATATTAGAATAATCAATGTAATTTAAAAACTACTGTAACTAACTCGATTGTATTTGCTATTCAGACATACAAGATAGGGAGTAGTTGTTTGAATCAAATGTTAATGTGATTCTAAATTGTAAATGATTGTCCATGTCTTGAATAATGAATACGCATACCTCCACCAGATTTATCACTACAGTACCTTCTAGTTATGCAAATGAGCTATTGACCTGTTGAGTAGTTATGCGTTAAACTGTTAAAGGATAGATGTTCTAGTGCTGATGTGTTTTTGGTCTGTATAATATTTGTTAGTATATTTAATTTTGCATATCTTATGGGAAATAGCATAAATTTTTCACCTTTTCTTGCAACATGTTACCAAGAATTGTGTGTGTGTTATGTAGGTATTGAAGAACAGTAAGCATTGTAGAGTATGTGACAAGTGTGTTGATGGCTTTGATCATCATTGCAGAGTAAGATACATTTTTATTGTTCTTGGCCCTGATATTAATAGCCATGTTTCCTTTGAAGGATGTAATGTTCTTGTTTTCCCTGACGTCTTTGTTCTCTCTTAGTGGCTCAACAATTGCATAGGCAAAAGGAATTACAAAGGGTTCTTCGTTCTAATGACTTCTGCTGTTCTCCTGGTAAGAGTAGTAGGTCTCTCTATGGACTGATGAGAACGGGATTTAAAAGAGCATGACAACAATGATAGCTACCCCATATAATGATCCCTGTTTCATTGCATTTGCATTCATTGAGCTGAAATCGTCACTTCATTAGTCACCATAACATCTGTAACCAAGTGGGCAGTGCATGTAGTTAGCATTTTTTCCCATGTCCTTTTTATTCTGGTTGATTATTGACAGGTCTCCATGGTTTGTAACTTTGTACACCTTGGGCCAGCTTGTAATGCAGTGGTTGTCGGGAATCCTTGTGCTGATTCTCTGCATTGTGAAGAGAGGGGAGTTCTCCAAACATATTGTTGCAAAGTTAGGAAGTAGCTTCTCAACTGTAGCATTTGTAATTGTTGTGGTGAGTTGATGGAACCTTCCCTATCTAATACATGTTCACTGCGTAAAAACACAGAGAAAATTTGTTGTGTGCATTTACAAGGTTGATAATGTTATTCCACTTTTGCAGGCTACTTGCACCATTCTAGCAATGATTGCAACTATACCACTTGCTCAACTTTTATGCTTCCATATTCTTCTTGTCAAGAAGGTAACTTGCTATTAAGTTTTCATCAAAGCTGTGAATAGCACATGCTAGAGGGGCTTGCAATTTCATTATTTCCTCCCATATCCTCAATTTTTTAGATCAAAACTGCTTCTGAAAATAAACATGCTTGGCTACCATTTCATTCTTTTTTTTTGGGTCCATCCTTCCATCTATCCCAAACCGTCAGACCTCTATTCCCTTTTCCCACTGCTGATAGCACAGATTTCAACTGTTTTGGTCATGTTTGCTGCTGAGTAGACTACAAACTGCAGCCAGTTCCTTTTAACTGATGTTGACTAAGTCAGAAAATTATCTATCTGTGGCAAGAAATTCATTTAGCAGGCTCACGATTTCCTGAACCATTCCTTTTTTTTTCTGACTGAAACCTCAACCATTGCATAGAAGTTTGCCTATGCGCATTTGAACTTCATGCCCTTTTTCCCAATTACTGGAAGTTAATCACGAACATTTTTTTATATGGGTTTAGGGAATTGGTACGTATGATTACATCATAGCTTTGAGAGAGCAAGAGGAGGATCCGCAAGAAGAGGTTGCTGGGCACCAAAGTCCACAGATGTCTATTATTAGTTCTGTTACTGGATTTAGCACAGCAAGTTCTTTTGGTCCACTTCATCGTGGTTCATGGTGCACCCCACCACGATTATTGCTTGAAGATCAGGTATGTGACTGCCACTAGCTCATTTCTATGAAGAAGTAGATATAATCGAGAGAACACAGATCCTGAATGCTAGATATATCAAAATATGATACGCTTTTGATCCATAGATTATATGTTAGGCTCTTGCTTGTATCAATTTTCCAATGAAGCATGTGCTGTTGCTCTGTTATGTAAATGGCCTTTTTTGTTAGTAACGTTTGATGTTTCAAGACTTGAATTTGCACCTGCTCTCAAGTTTTCACGATTAGTGAACTCTACGAATTTTTGGTTTGAAATAAGTTTCACAATTTATTGTGCCAATTAAAGATCAGTTTTACCAATACTTGGTAGTTTCAGTAGCCACTTTTCGTCATTTACCATATTCAGGAAGCTCAACTCCTGATGAACAAATAGGTACTCAACAATCTGGAAAAAAAAATCAAGCATGAGCTGATGCTTATTGTTCATTCCAGTTTGATGTCGTCCCTTCAGAGATTGGCATGTCACAGAACTCAGGGAGTAAGAAGATGAAGGAAGAGGAAGGAGCAAGAAAAAGAAATGGTACTGTAAAAATCAGTCCCTGGACACTGGCACGCCTTAATGCAGAGGAAGTGTCAAAGGCAGCAGCGCAGGCAAGGAAGAAATCCAAAATTCTGAAGCCAATCGAAAGACATGGCACTCCAGCTAGCCATGAGAACATTGGTGGTAAACCAGTTCCTAAGGCCGACAACAAGAGGCGACCTGACAATAGAGGACGGTTCCCTGCCGAACTTTCTCTCGATCCCCTTGCAAGGCTATCTGCAAGCGGTACAGAAAGCAACTTCAGCGATGCAGCAATGGAAACTTCTGGCAATTTAGCCCCGTTACAGCTCGAAGCGAGGAGTGCTTTCCAACCGAGCGCCGCAGCGTCCACCAGAAACGCTGCAGCGTCCACCAGAAACGCTGCTTCATCATCGCCTGAAAGTAGCTTCGACTCACCTGATCTCCACCCGTTCCGCAATTCTTCATCCACAGCTGATGAGACGCAGGGAGTCATGCCACATCCAGGTCAGAAGGGCATCGAGTTTTCTAGATCGGCGAGTGACGGATATGAAGCATCAGGAGGCGAAGACAGCGACCGCATCCCCTCAAGAATTGTGCACAGGTCGTCGAACTGGGCCAACGCCATCCTGAACTCTGGCCAAGGAGGCCCGGCAGCTGACCAGCAAATGCCATCCATCATCTGAAAACTAGTTAAGACATGACTTGCTTCCAAGTGGCTTCTGACTTCTGACCAGCTGGTATGGTAGCATATGAAGAGGCTTCGGGATGTTGGTTCCAAGAGAATGTTGCATATGGCAGAGCAATGTTGGCAAGGCATTGGCTACCTTTTGAGTTTCCGGTCAGGTTTGTAGTGATCCGACTAATCGGTGCTAACTTCAACTGATTATTGTGTGAGAATCTGTGTTGCTTGCTGTTGTGTTGCTTTGCGATATATGGTTGACTGTAGCATTCTCTTGCCACTTGGCAAATGTGAGTGCAAGATTCCTTGCTCTTGTTTAGCCCAATCCACTATTCTGTTTGTCAAATGGTCTTCTTGTGCCTGTTCGTCTGCTTACGCTCGTGGAGCACCGCATCGTCAGTATCAGCTTGATACCCAACTTCACTTGCTGAGGCAACCTTGCAAGGCAAACAAAGAGCGCCATTGAATCTTACAAGCATAATGCCACATTCAAGCAAACCAAGACCTCCGTAAGAGCAACAATTCCTAACCTCGTACAATTACTACCAAACAAGGTTTGCAAACCACATGGCTGTACATGAATAATGAATTTCAGATGCATCACAATTAATTTCAGCTCCAGCAACTCTCCCTTCTTCTAGCTATAAGCTGAGGATGAAACATCTATCTGAAGACATAAGTACTTCTACCCAAAAAAAAAAGGCATGTAACTTCTATTTCAAGAGCAATCCTCAACTACTACATTTTTCCAACATATGGGCTCGCTTAAGAAGCTTCTTCAATCCATTTCAAGGGATAATTTGCACCTTGGCCTTTGACAAAACCATTTGGTTTAGGTTCGCAGGTGTAATTTACAAAGGACAATCCTACAGGTAAGGAAAAAGTAAGGACCACACTAAGAAACATAGCTCAAGAGCATGCTACACGGGAACTCGTTTTCCTCTGTAGCGGTCAAGGAACTGCAGACAAGGAAAATTGGAAAAGTCAGAATATGCAACAGGCAAAGTCTATAGTCTGCGGCAACAAACGAGAGAATTTTGTGTTGTGAAGTCCATACTGATGTGACAAAAGGTTGTTGAAAAATCCAGCCAATGATAGGAATCCTTTGCAAGAAAACTGCAAGAGTTGGCCAGAACCCACTGCAATGGAATCTAAGTCAGTGCCCATGACATGTACAACTTAACTTTTTGATAGGAATGGTGGATTTTTTTTTTGTACAAACACACATCAATTTCGAACATAATTATCACCAAAGCATTGGATATATTAAGGTTTTGTCTGAACATAAAACAGCATATTGTTCAAGAGAGACAATGAAAAAAATCCAACCTGAAGAGTACAACAAAGCCATATGCCTCTAACAGCATGCCAAAAAAGGGCCACCCAATGAGAACAAGGAAAAAGCCAGCACCAAATGAGATGGTACCCTGCTCATTACAGCATTTAATTAGATAATATAAATGCTGAAGGGCAACAGCTATAGCGAATTTAGTGGTTGCCAAACCTTGTAATTCTTAGGCTTGGTGAAGAACTGCATAGTTGATTTCAGGCCAATTGTCAAACCCAAACCTGACAGGAAGAGAATCTGAAATAGAACATGAGAAAAAGTGAACCATATGAACATTCAGGTGACTCCTCCAAAACAATCAAGCAAAAATACCGAGGAAAGGAACTTACATTGCCCATTGCAATAAGCCCCTTGTCAAAGAAGAAAATGATTCCCAGGAAGGAGAAGAATATTCCAAAGCCTGTCAAGCCTAGCCCGATCTCTGATGAAGATGAAATACAGAAGTCCAAAATCATCGAGTGGGAAGACAGATTGTTATATCAGCTGGATACCTCATAAAACAGTGTCCATTCTGCTACTTGCGTAATGTCACTAAAGCAGACCAAAAAAACAGCATACTTAATTGTACTTTGAATGCAGAAGGCTCCACTACTGTCTCGATCAAATTTACTTCACAAAAGTGGGTGATTTATTATAAATTCCGTCTAAACTTCACATAATTTTTCCATAATCACTTTGCTTGCAGAATATTTATTTTGTAAAAGGGGTATTTTAACTCAATGATTCTACTAAGATTCATCAAAAAAATGTCAACAAACCCAGCCAGAACAAGCTGGCTTCTAACTGATTCAGAGGTGAGCCAACACAACCATTGTTTGTGTAACGACCCAGGGTCTAATCTACAGCAACCCTTAAGTTTGTGTCTTCACTTTGCCTAGAAGGCTTACCCAATTAGCATGGTTTGGTCCTACAGGTTTGCATAGTGGACCAGCTCAACTATAACTAGCTATAAGGTACTAAACGCTAGGCTAGGCTGGGTCAGGGTATCGCACGTGTTATCGAACATTGTATCTGCTGTAAATGTGATACTTCTACTCCAAAGAGCATTACATGATTGAGAAAATAGTACATGATAAATCCCTGATGTATCATACTTGACTGTAATACAAATAAAATACTTGTCAAGTGATATGGCGCACAGGGCACAGTTCCACTATGAGAGTATAATGAATTAGATGCTTGGAACAGCACCAGAATATGTACCACATGCCTGATTAGTGAGCCAGCCCTATAACAGGAATAGAATCCCTGAAACCAATCTTTCCATATTTGTATCATTTGGTGGTGTCATTGCAATTGGCAAATATTTGAAGGTCCAAAGCAGAAATGAATGAAATAAAATAAATCACATAACCTTTTAGTGCCTAGCACAAGTTACCGATGTTCCCATCAGAAACGTATGGAGTAAGTGTTGAAATACAATTTGACAAGAATGGTGCTGGTTCCATACTTTTGAGGTCGTTCATCTCGAAGGAAACCATCTTGTCGAGCAAAGGGTAGCAATGACACCGGTGAAGAACAGCACAAAAACCTGCAACTGCAAAGGTGTAAAAATTAGGCGTGATTCTATGCAAAAGATACAGGACCGATTGTAAGTCTTAACAGAGCTCCAGAAGAGCACCGAGCCCTGAGTCAAATGGAAGACGAGATCCCATTGTTTTAGATAAATACAATATCACCAATCGCCATTTCCCCTTTTAAGCATCAGCGTGCCCTAAATCTAGCGACAACATGGTGTCCGTGGCATCACGGTAATATGGCATCGATCAGCACACTGGCACGGACAGGTTAAGAAGATACACAGAACATGACAACATTTTGCATATGGAAAACTAGGAGATGTTTGTCGGAAATGATGTCTAAGAACTACTAATCGTCTCCAACAAAAAACGTAAGCCCAAATCAAGTCGAGCAAGCGAGATCTAGAAATCCCGCCCAAAAGTCCAGCCCTAGATGTGGCGCGCGCACAAGTAGTCCCCTCGCGTGCCGAATAACGAATACCACCACCCCCAAAGATCGGGCGCGGACGCAACCACCGAGGAGAGGAGGGGACGAACCGTACTACGGCGGCGGCGAGGGATCCGACGACTCCGCGGCGGTTGCGCCGAGGAGAAGGGGGAGACGGGAGCGGCGTCTCGGCCTCGGGTCCTCGCGGATGTGGGCTCTGCCTGCGCGTTTTGCTCTGTCGGAGAGGGATCAGGGATGATGAGCGCGTTTGGGAACGAGGTGTGGTGTTTCTTGATTTCTTCCGCTGCAAAGATTTTTTGGGTGGGTCGTCGTCACTCGCGCGATTGCGAGACGTCGGATTTGTTTTGGACGGTTGCTATGACTGGATCGATCGGTGCTTGATGACTGATTCTCCCACTGCAAGGCTCGTGTGTTATTTGCCCGTGAATGACGAACACGGTGGTCATCTAAGACCCTTTCACCTTTTTTATAACAAAACTAGCATTCCACAAATGCATTCATAAAAATGGTTATCTTTCCCACCATGAAAAGTATGACAGTTAATACTATCTTCTGCCGCGTCAGGGAGCTAAGACCGTAAGAGGATGACTTCCACGCTACCCGACTACAACAGCGAAATCTCTCACGCTCGCTCATCTGCCAGCACTCACACGCCTCAGCCAGCTCTCGTGTTTCCCGAGCGTAGTAGAGGAGAGGTGTGGTCTACCGTGCCGTGCCTTCTACGATAAAGGAGGATGCTATTCTACAAATTTATTGATAAGATTAACTTCGAAAAAAAAAAAGCTGCGGTGGACTAGATAAGCAAATTGTTTGTGAATTACTTTGGTTTGCTTAATTACTAACCGTATTCCCCATCTCATTGTAAACACATCGTGCGGCTATCTCGCATGTGTGCCCGTGCGCTACGTCTCTGTGTTCTCGTATTGAGGCTCCGTTTTGAAAGTACGAATGCCGCATGAATTTTACAGAAATTTTATAGAAAATGATTCATTTTTCACAGGAATCACAAAGATTCATATGGCTCCAAACGTGCCTAATCTTGTGGCTAGACGAGGGAGTAGAAACTTCAGTGCTTGCTGACTGATTCTCCCTCGCTCTTGGAGCTAACCATCAACGGATTAACAAAAGGAGCGGTACAGATTTTCACTTCTCACATGACGCCTAGGTCCTGTAACGGACCGCCCTTTTTAGGGGGTGCGTATAAATACCTTTTGCACTACCCAGAATTTAGTCTGCAGTAACCAAGTGTACATTGCTTGATAAAAGAGCAAATGCGAACATTTTATAGATGAAATAAGGGCCTAACGGCCAAGGTTTTACAAGAGGTGCTGCACCAATACATTCTGAAACACCCACAGAAACGCTTGAGCAGATAGATCAAGGCCTCCAAAGCAAAATGACATCGTCATCTACTGCCGTCTGAGCTTGCCATCTTCAAGGAGATCTATGGAGGATTGGGAGCAAGGGTGAGTACACAACCGTACTCAACAAACCACACGGAAGTTCTCAATATTACATGCGGGATAAACAAAGGTAGGCATGTGTTTTAAGTATTGTGGATACAAGTGGTAAACCTTAATTTTCATTTTACATTTGAAACACAAACCATAAATAGCAATATATAAATCAGGGGGGTTATCTTGCAAAGTTCACCTTCACGACAAGTTTTAATTATAAAAGCTACAGGGGCGAAGTGCAGGATTCACCCTAAATTAACTCAGCTTCATTAACCGGAAGCACGGCGTATTCGAATACCACTGATATCACTCTGCAGAGGTGCTCACTTTACCCACAAGATATCTACTATCGTTAGTGCCACTAGATTAACACGCAACTTTTATGCATACTGTACGACCGAGATTAACATAACCTTTCGTTGAATTCCCCTTTAGCTCCTACCCAAGAGGTGGTTGTGCCCACAAGACCCAGATCCTACGGGCGGAGACGGGATGGGCGCCACAGTTACGATGGACACCTCATTGCTAGAGAACCGGTGGGCGCACCATTCCGCTCCACCCCAACAACGATGCTTTCCCATTCTTCCACGGGAATGGGGACTCGCTAGAGGCATTCCAGGGAAGTACAATGTATCGAGCTATGTTGGACCAAGTCAATGAGATTGGCCTACCCAACTTGTGGTTGAGCGGATCCGGTTATTTACGCGTTCGAGACATCGGTCCTTAAATGCCAAAGACTCGGCCAAATGACATACCACAATCCATTGATACCAACTGTACCACCACCACATCACATCCATTAGCTTTGTCATCGGTTGGGATTGGGGCGCCCACCTCCCGTGGTCCGCCTAATGTCGTCCCCTGCATCAGTAGCAATTTTAAAAATCATTCTCCAAACCAATCCTTCTGAGATTAAGTATTTGTCTAAAAGTAATAATTGTATGAATTGCTACCTTTACGAGGGTTCAATATTTTATATCCTAGGGTTAAAAAGGATTTAAGGCATAACAATGAGTTTAGCATGGGGTGGTATCTAATCATGTCATTCGAAACTATCACATTTCTTATTTTCTAAAATACCAGTAAAATAATGCAGTACAGAAGATACATAAATATACCGTAATGGAATTGGGATCAACATGTTCAAGGAGTGTGGCTTGCCTTGCGAGGGTAGAGGTTCGCCTAAGAAGAAAGTGTCGACGTCGTGTCTGGCTTCGAACGGCTCCTGCTCCTGCGACGGCTCCGAGTACTGCTCCTGCTTCGAGATTCGTGCCAACGGTTGCTTCGACGTCGGATCTAGCGCGAGAAAACGCAAATAATAAATAAACGAATAAATAAGAACAAAGAAAGAAAATCGGAAAAAGAATCAGAGAGAAAATAGCCGGAGCAGGGGTCAAGGGCATTTTGGGAATTTTCTGGACTTGATATGGCGAAACGGAGATCATTTTTGGACTCAGCGGCTCGAAACGGTCAAGAAAATGTATTTTTGGCATTTTTTGGATTTTTGGGGATTTTGGGGAATTTTTCTGGTATTTATAAATGATTTTCGGATTTAAAATAAATTAAAATCCGAAAGGAAAATACAAGGAGGTACTGTGCAAATGGGCTGCATAAAGCTCAGGCATTTCGCCCACGGCACCGGACGCTACCGGCGCGACGGGCCGCCTGTGGCGGCGAAGAAGCGCCAATGGACCCGGAGGGCGGGCCGAGAGGCGCGGATCGACGAAGGGCCCAAGCGTCGGCAGTGGAGACGGGAGGGCGATCGATGGGGGACGCTGATGTCGGCGATCGGCGAATCGCGTGCGGCGAGGCGCCAGCGACGAGCTGGGAAGACGGCGCGATCCGCGATGATGAAGACAGAGTGAAAATGAAGTGGCTAGGGAGCATGAGGGGCTCAAGGTGAGTTCGGGGAGGTGAAGAAATGGGGGAGGGAGCGGACGGGGAGGCGTGGCGACGGAGCCCGACCGGAGGCGGAGAAGAAGCTCGCGGCGCGGCGCGGAGAGGGAGATGGGGGCGAAATCGATAGGCGGAGAGGGGAGAGGAAGCTCTGGGGCGCTCGGATGACTGAAAATGGGGACTCGGAGGGGGCTTTTATAGTGTTTTCGAGAGGGGGAGAGAGAGCAGACGGTGGGAGAGAGAGGATGCGGTGGCGCATGTGGAGGAGAAATTGAGGACGGATGACGAGAAATAGTGCGGGCGCTGCAGCCTACTCTGTGAGGCGAGGTAGGAAGGGGTCAGAGGCGGTGAGTCAGGCGGCTGTGGAATTTTGCATCATGGTGATGGCGCAAGATGCGGCCGGGCGAGGGCGATGCTATGGAGAAGAACAAGAGCGGCGAAGGAGGCTGTGCGACGCGAGGCAGTAATGACGGACCGGGCGAGGAGGAGGAGCGGCGGCAGCAAGCAAGGGCGCGAGGCGGCGGGGGGTCACATGGAAGAAGAAGAAAGAGGGAAGAAGGAGGTCATGGTGGGGCTAGGGAGAGAGTTTGAAAACTGCCCGAAGGGAAAAACTTCTGCCGAAAATTGGGTCGGCAAGGAAATGGCCATTGGGCCGGCTGAGGGAAGAAGATGGCCAAAAATGGCAGGTTGCCGAAAATGGAAGGGCACCCAAAACGGCAAGGTTTCCCAAAAGGGAAAGGGATTCAAAAACAAGCCAAACAAAATTCAAATAAATCTAGCAAAATTCAAATAAATCCAAATAAAATCCAGAGGGCACGAGAAAACCGTTTTTGAAATTTTTGGGTTATTTCAATCTCCCCCCCCCCCCTTAAAATAAATCTCGTCCCCGAGATTTACTCATCCCAGGGGAGCAGGTTGGGAAATTTTGCTGCAACCCCGATTTCTTTCTCCAGTGGGTTCTCCAATAGTGAGACTCTTCCACAGTCCTCGGCATACTCTGTCATTCCTGCCTCTGTGTTGATTTTCAGTTGTCTTGATGATTCGGATGTGCTCTCTTTAATGGGGTAACTTATTCTGTTCGATAATTCCTCGCACTGTTCTTGGTCTGTCGGTTATCTTAGTGATCCGGGGTACTTCTTGTGGTAAGGTAGATCAAAGTTTATGCCTTTAATGTGCTTTCCAATATCCAGTTGATCTCTTTCTGTCTGTTAGTCTGCGGGTGGTAAGTTTCATTAAATGTTGATCCTGTCCTCTTTTGCTCCAGGTGAACTTTTCCAAAATTTTGGTCGTAGAGTGGGTCTCTGGTTCTGACATTACTTCTTTCGGAATTTCTCTCAAATTTTATGATAAATATCTTCCTGAACTTCATTTCTGCTGTAAGCTTGTCTCATTGCAATGAGGCGGTTTACCTTGGTCCATCTGTCAACTGTCATTTAATAATATTGAATTCCTGTCGAGCCCTTGAACATCCTTGTGGGAGAATCCATTCCGATCTCATCCCAATTCTTGCCTGGGGATGGAGAGCTGCAGTAGACTAGTAGTCTCCTGAGGGTCAATCTTAACCTTCTAACTCACGTTACCGTATAGGACATTCTTGGCTGCTTTCTTTGTCAAAATCAATCCTCTGATATTTTTATTATTACATATACAGTTATAAAGTCGGAATATGACTCGTTCATTTTCTGAAAGCTCTTGAGGAGTTGGCACCTGTCATTTTTTTTTCTCTTTGACATTATTGAATCTTCCTATCTTCTGGCTAGGTTAACTTGTTCTAGTCTTGTCTTAATTTCTGCCTAGGGTTTGGAAATGGTTGTAGCAGATCAGTGGTTCTTTGATGAACAATTCTATCCTTTCAATCACACATCACTGTACAAGATATGCGTGATGATTTCCTTTGTTGTGCTCTTCTCTTTAAATTTTAGGGTACATCTTTCGTAACTCTGGGTTGTACGGAGGATTGGGGTAAGTGAGCTTTATGTCAAAATCAATCCTCTTATATCCTTATTATCATATATATGGTTATAGGGCCACAATATCCCTTGCTTTATTTGGCGAAAGCTCTTGAGAGGTTGGCATCCGTCATTCTCTTCCTATACTGTTGAATGTCCTGGTCTTCCTGTTGGGCTGTTTTTGATTTTGATCCAATGGATTTGGTGGAGATTCCAACTGAGTGCACGAATCTGTCATCACTTTGTAGGTTGGGACTTCCCTTCTTTTTCTTTTTTTTTCTGGCTGGTTCCTCATGGTGAGTTAATTCACTTTCTCGTTAATTTGTCTGGTCATTCTGGAATGATTAAAATCTTGAATATTTCTGAGGTGAGAGTGCCACTGCATTCACTTTTCACTCACTCGGGTTGGTCTGCACAGTTACTTGTTATCCTTGGTCACTCACAAGGGTGATTCTTTTGACAATTCAATATTGCCTTATGTTGGCATAGTGAATCCCTTCTTAGTACGACATTCAGTCCTTTCATTATTTTTAACATCAGCAAACTGGTTTTGATCTTAATTCCTTGAAGGGTCAATTACAGATCTTTACACTTGTACCGAGTTGCTAACAAAGCCTTCAGGGGTTTTGGGATGCAAGGGAGGTGGGCAATAGCAGGGCATCTAATCATTCTTTCAAAATCCAACAACACAAAAGCAAGGGGGCACCCTAACTAAAGAAAAATTACACTGGCTGCAATTGAGCTTGGAGCTTCCTGTTGACGTCATCTGTGGTCTCCGCAGCTTCTTCGGTGGACAGCTGATTTATTCCGTTGCTTGGGGCGTTGGGGTTTGGTTGGGTCTTGATGGGTATCTTCCTTTTCATTGATCCTCGCCATTTGTTTTGCCACCGACGCGATGCACTTTGTCGAGCTGTTGGATTAGAGTTGGAAACTTGAGCCTTGGCCACATGGGATGGTAAATGCTTCTTTTTGCAGCAATACCGAAAATGTCCTGTCTGTCCGCAGTGATAGCAGTGAATGGTCTTGTGAGGGCAATCATCAGCATAATGATTTCTTTTGCAATTGAAGCACCTTCCTTTCTTGGGTTGAGGCATAGTAGGTATCGGCCTCTGTTCTTCTACTGCCTGTCTTATGGTTGGAAAATTGGAGGTAAGATCTGGCATTTGTATCCTCTGCGGTATTGGGTTCTGCATCCTCAGTTGCGGTGCCATCCTTTTCCGAGTATCTTCCAAGTCGTTCCTGATCTCCTCGGCATTTATTAATTTGTCTACCATCGTTGTCAGGTCCTCGAAGTCAAGCACGGCAATATGGAATTTCAAATTTTCCTGTAGACCTTCGTAGAATCTTTCCATCTTCTTGGCTTCGGTATCCACCTCTTCAGGGGCATATCGTGCTAGCTGGTTAAATTGATAGAAGTATTCTAAAATGGTACTCCCATTTTGGCGGAGTGCCAAAAATTCTCTCTTTTTAGCTGCCATTAAGCCTGCATGGAGGTGGAAGGCTCTGAATGCTTCCTCAAATTCCGACCATGTGATTTCTTGTCCGGGTTTTTGCGCCTGAAAGTTCATCCACCAGGCGGCGGCTTGTCCTTGTAGCTGCTGCGATGCGTATAACACTCGCTCTCCATCTGAGCACTGAGCTATGTCAAGTTTTCGCTGAATGTCCTGAATCCAATCATCTGCTGCAAGAGGTTCCGCGGAGCTTGAAAAGATGGGCGATCTTGTTTTTCGAAAATCTAACCATCTTGATCCTTCAATGTTTCCATCCTGTTCGTACAATTGTCCTTGGGGATATTCTCGTGGTCTGGCTGCTAGTTGTTCCAAGATCTTTTCCATCCGTCGCGCCTGGTGTATCTTTGCCTGATGCCTGTTCCTTTCCATCATGGCCAGCACCTGGGCCAGGTCGGTCGGGTTTTCCATTGATTCTGCTTCCTCACTGAAATGCTGGTGTGGTCCGATTCCTGCCATCTGGCTCAATCTGATTCTTATTTGGTGCTGCAGCAGGTTTTTGGCAAGCAGAAGGTAAGTAAGATGTAGAGTAGGGGATAAGAGCGGAATGAATAGGTAAGAGGTCCAGACGAAGGGAAGGAGCTTTTTGAGTTTGGTGAGGTTATACAGATATTTATGACAACACAAAATAACAGAGATAGGGAACATAGCCTTTTATTCATGGAATCGTACACCATACCATTTTAAGGTTCGGTACGACTCATTTTACACTACCAAAAGACCTATTATGACAAAGGGATAAGATCTAAGGCTAACGATCTACTTGTGGCGGAAACTCCTTGCTGTCGACGAGCTGGGTCAGGTCTACCACCTAAAAGCAACTATCGAGACTTTCTAGGGATGAGGAAAACCTATGCGTCATCTGCGAACACGGAAATTTTGAAGTCAGTTGAGAAAGGGGAAAAATTTTAAAGCGATTTTCAGAAACAAAAATTTTTGGGTAAGGTAGAAGGAGGTAAGAAGAGGAAGCTAGCAAATATGCTTATATATTTTTGTAACTGATTTTGTTTAAGTTTAAATAGCCTTTTTGAAAAACAATTTCTAAACCACCTTAAGGTCTTGATCTACTAGTCAAGTCAGGCTCTGATACCACTTGTAACGGACCGCCCTTTTCAGGGGGTGCGTATAAATACCTTTGCAGCTACCCAGGAATTTAGCTGCAGGTAACCAAGTGTACATTGCTTGATAAAAGAGCAAATGCGAACATTTTATAGATGAAATAAGGGCCTAACGCCAAGGTTTTACAAGAGGTGCTGGCTGCACCGAATACATTACTGACACCCACAGAAACGCTTGAGCAGATAGATCAAGGCCTCCAAAGCAAAATGACATCGCTATCTACTGGCCGTCTGGAGCTTGCCATCTTCAAGGAGATCTATGGAGGGATTGGGAGCAAGGGTGAGTACACAACCGTACTCAACAAACCACACGGAAGTTCTGAATATTACATGCAGGATAAACAAAGGTAGGCACAGTGTTTTAAGTATTGTGGATACAAGTGGTAAACCTTAATTTTCATTTTACATTTGAAACACAAACCATAAATAGCAATATATAAATCAGGGGGGGTTATCTTGCAAAGTTCACCTTCACGACAAGTTTTAATTATAAAAGCTACAGGGGCGCAGTGCAGGATTCACCCTAAATTAACTCAGCTTCATTAACCGGAAGCACGGCGTATTCGAATACCACTGATATCACTCTGCAGAGGTGCTCAGCTTTACCCACAAGATATCTACGGTCGTTAGTGCCACTAGATTAACACGCAACTTTTATGCATACCACGACCGAGATTAACATAACCTTTCGTTGAATTCCCCCCCTTTAGCTCCTACCCAAGAGGTGGTTGTGCCCACAGTACCCAAGGATCCTACGGGCCAGGACAGGATGGGCGCCTTGGTTACAGTGGACACCTACTGTTGTGAGAACCGGGTGGGCGCACCATTCCGCTCCACCCCAACAACGATGCTTTCCCATTCTTCCACGGGAATGGGGACTCGCTAGAGGCATTCCAGGGAAGTACAATGTCTCGAGCTATGTTGGACCAAGTCAATGAGATTGGCCTACCCAACTTGTGGTTGAGCGGATCTGAAGTTATTTACGTTGCCCGAGACATCGGTCCTTAAATGCCAAAGACTCAGCCAAATGACATACCACAATCCATTGATACCAACTGTACCACCACCACATCACATCCATTAGCTTTGTCATCGGTTGGGGATTGGGCCGGCGTCCACCTCCCGTGGTCCGCCTAATGTCGTCTTCGCATCAGTAGCAATTTTAAAATCATTCTCCAAACCAATCCTTCTGAGATTAAGTATTTGTCTAAAAGTAATAATTGTATGAATTGCTACCTTTACGAGGGTTCAATATTTTATATCCTAGGGTTAAAAAGGATTTAAGGCATAACAATGAGTTTAGCATGGGGTGGTATCTAATCATGTCATTCGAAACTATCACATTTCTTATTTTCTAAAATACCAGTAAAATAATGCAGTACAGAAGATACATAAATATACCGTAATGGAATTGGGATCAACATGTTCAAGGAGTGTGGCTTGCCTTGCGAGGTAGAGGTTCGCCTAAGAAGAAAGTGTCGACGCGTCGGTTCCGGCTTCGAACGGCTCTGCTCTCGCGACGGCTCCGAGTATCGCTCTGCTTGAGATTCGTGCAACGGTTGCTTCGACGTCGGATCTAGCGCGAGAAAACGCAAATAATAAATAAACGAATAAATAAGAACAAAGAAAGAAAATCGGAAAAAGAATCGAGAGAAAATAAATGGGAGCAGGGTCAAGGGCATTTTGGGAATTTTCTGGACTTGATATGGCGAAACGGAGATCATTTTTGGACTCAGCGGCTCGAAACGGTCAAGAAAATGTATTTTTGGCATTTTTTGGATTTTTGGGGATTTTGGGGAATTTTTCTGGTATTTATAAATGATTTTCGGATTTAAAATAAATTAAAATCCGAAAGGAAAATACAAGGAGGTATCAGGCAAATGGGCTGCATGATTGCTCGTGGCATTTCGCCCACGGCACCGGACGCTTAGCGCGACGGCCGGCCCAGCGCGGCGAAGCTACCGACAATGGGCCCGAGAGGCAGCGAGAGAGGCGATGACGACGGGGTGTGGCAAGGTCAGGAGAGACGGGAGGGCGACCGATCGTGGGGACGCTGATGTCGGCCGATGGCGAATCTTGCGGCGAGGCGCCGCGACGAGCCGGGAAGACGAGGCGATCCGGCGATTTAAGCGACGGAGTGAAAATGAAGTGGCTAGGGAGCATGAGGGCTCAAGGTGAGTTCGGGAGGTGAAGAAATGGGGAGGAGCGGACGGGAGGCGTGGCGACGAGCCCGACCGAGGCGGAGAAGAAGCTTGGCCTTGGCGAGAGGAGATGGGGCGAAATCGATGGTGAGAGGGGAGAGGAAGCTCTGGGGCGCTCGGATGACTGAAAATGGGGACTCGGAGGGGGCTTTTATAGTGTTTTCGAGAGGGGGAGAGAGAGCAGACGGTGGGGGAGAGAGAGGATGCGGTGGCGGCGCATGTGGAGGAGAAATTGAGGACGGATGACGCAGAAATAGTGCGGGGCGGCGCTGCAGCTACGCGGAGGCGAGGTAGGGAAGGGTCAGAGGGCGGAGTCAGCATGGGCTGAATTTTGCTCATGGGCGGTGGCAAGATCTTGGGCGAGGGCGACGCATGGAGAAGAACAAGAGCGGGCGGAGATGGTGCGACGCGAGGTGGCGCATGTGGACCCGGGCGAGGAGGAGGGCGAGGCGGCTTGGAATGCAAGGCGTGAGGCGAGGCGTGGGTCACATGAAGAAGAAGAAAGAGGAAGAAGGAGGTCATGGTGGGCTAGGGAGAGAGTTTGAAAACGGGCCGAGCGGGAAAAACTTCGGGCCGGGAAAATTGGGCCGGGGCAAGGAAATGGCCATTGGGCTGGCTGAGGGAAGAAGATGGCCAAAAATGGCAGGTTGCCGAAAATGGAAGGGCACCCAAAACGGCAAGGTTTCCCAAAAGGGAAAGGGATTCAAAAACAAGCCAAACAAAATTCAAATAAATCTAGCAAAATTCAAATAAATCCAAATAAAATCCAGAGGGCACGAGAAAACCGTTTTTGAAATTTTTGGGTTATTTCATCCTCTCTCAAAGAAAGAAATTTACGATGCCTAGGTCAGATCACAGAAAATCCACGTGACGAGACGATTTAAGAAAACCCAAAACTTGATAACAGTGCCAGCACTAGAATGCCGGCCAAAAAGAGTGATGTTACTTATGCCTGTCTGTTAGACTAAGGTTTTTTTTTCTTACGGCTTAAAGTTAGATTATTGAGGTTAAACAGCTTAAAAGTAATCAACTTTTATACACGGTAAAGATGGATAATTTTACCTTACCTTTATGGCATTAATCTAAGACCAACTCTCAATAAACTAAAAAACACATCTCTGTTAGCTAACTTTTAGATATACAGACGCTCATGATTTTTTAAAAAGCCCAGTTAAAGACCACCTGTTAAGAGCAACTCCAACCCAAACCTCTATATTTGCCCCCTAAATCACTCATTTAGGGGTGGTATAAAAATTAGGGGTACTCTATATCAAATTTGTCTCCAACCCATACTCCCTATTACTCACCCCTATTATTTATCTAAACATTATTATTACTTTGCACCCATGAACTATTATTTTAAAATGAATAAAAAAATGTCAAAGAAAATAATAGGGGCAAAGAGAAGCCCCCTAGATGTAGGGGTGAGAGAGTACCTCCCTAAAATAGGGGTTTATAATAAGGGTTGGGTTGGAGCTTATATTTTTCTAAGTCTCCTTATAATTTAAGATAGAAGGAGGTTTAGAGGGTGGGTTGGGGTTGCTCTAAGGACCTGTTTTTTTAGGGGTTTAAAGCCAGTTTCAACTTCTGAAAATCTAGCAAGCCTCCAATAGCATAACTTTTAAGCGGCTTTTGGCATAATCTAGAAGTTATATATAAAAGCTAAAAGCTGCGTTGAACCTGCTTTTGTAACTTATTGATGAGGGAAATTAGCTATTTGTTAAACGGTCTCTTATAAAAAGCTACAACTACTTTTCAGCCCAGAAAGCTAAAAAATATCTTTTCAGAAAAGCTACAACTCCCCCAAACAGGCCCTTATTTAGGTTCGAGTGGAGGAGGGCTTAAAGTTAGCTTCAGTTTTCGAAAAGCCGGTAAACCTCTCTAAACAGTTTAACTTTTAAATGACTTTTGATATAAACTAAAAGCCATGTATAACTAACAAAAACCAAAAACTGAAAGCTAAGCATAACCTGCTTTTGCAGCTTATTGCTGATGAAAATTAGTTGTTTGTCAAACGATCTCTCATGAAAAACTACAACTATTTTTCAGTTTAGAAAGCCAAAAAATAACTTTTTATAAAAGCTATAGATCCTCAAACATGACCTTAGACTTTGGCTTTTTGGCTTAGGCCTTGTTCGGAGGGGGACTTAAAACCAGCTTCAACTTCTGAAAAGTCAGTAAGCCTCCAAACAGCTCAGCTTTTAAGCGGCTTTTGACATAAGCCAAAAATCATATATAAAAATGAAAGCCAAAAGTTAGGTTGGATCAACTTTTGCAGCTTATTGTTGAGAAAAATTAGGTATTTATTAAACTATCTCTTATAAAAAGTTACGACCACCTTTTAACTCAAAAAGCTAAAAAACAGATTTTCAGAAAAACTATAGCTTTCCAAATAGGTCCTTAGTCAGTGAAAAAAACACCGAGAGTCTAAACTCGCCGCAAAGCAACGATTTGACATATCGTCTTGCACCAAATCTAGGAGACTAGGACACGCTAACCGGCAACCATCAATGGATGATCCATCAGGTATAAGATAAAATGTCAGGTTGGAAACGAGTTCTGGGAATTCAGCTTGAGAAAATATCAATCTATTTATCCACAAGGTGTTAAGCAAAGCATCCCAATCATCAGAATGCCGAACCAACGCCTTACCAACACACCAAGGAAAGCCGATGGTCACTACTTCATTTTGGTTTTGGGAGTACGCAAGCTATAGCCATCACAGTGCTTGGTACAACAAACACCATTCATGTGCTCAAGCCTACCAACCGACCAGCAAGCATCAGACACATAGTATTAATAGTATTTAGTTGGAGAGAAGACTATTCCAATGCTGAAATTTTTATAAATAAGTACTAGCCATCGAATGGTCGGAATCCCCAAAGCTGACACTAGGATGTGAAAGTATCTGAATTCTGGGGCGTAAATTGCAACAGGAATTTTGCCAGTTCCATATGTAACCTATCAAATGTGATGCAAAAAGGTGTGATACTTTGCAGTATTGGAATATTAATCTGCAGACTGAGGTCACATAGGAACATATAACAGAAGGCACATGCATGATGCATCAGTTATAGATTAAAAAAACTGAATTGTGTCGATTCCAGCCAGTTAAAGTTTTTCAAGGGAAGTTCAACTTTGTTTCACAAAGGGACCTCTTCAGCTGTGGAGCATGCTACGGGGGAACCCCATGCAATCACGAAAGATCTCGTGTCTCCGTCTTGAAACTAATTAAACAATACTAATTCATGTAGAACTAAACAACAACGTTTCATGTGAGCCAGCTAGGTTGGAGGCAAGACATATATCCAGGGCATCACCATCCAACAATCACAAGAACTCCATTATTTTTCTGCAACTGATCCTAAGGGCTTTTATAAAGACACAGCACCACCAACCCAATAATTAACTAAGCAATTTCAACTTTTGAAAAGAGTATCATAAAAGATATGAGCGTCCACGTCACATAATTTAAAAGACAGCCTCCAGATTTAGGGAAAGCGGAAAAGAGAAAGAAGAAAAGGTGGAAAGGCTAGCATTCATGTAGCAATGCAAGAGCTAAAGACAAAACTAAAGCTTTCTTAATCCTTTGATGCACAGAACGCAGTATTATAGCCGCAAGATATGATGAATCCTTGCTATTGAGATAAAAATCTTTAGATGACAGGTATTGATCCAAAATCTACTAAGCTACGTACCAGCTAGTAACTACCTTCACAACAGTGAGAAATTGTTTATTCATACACAGAGAAAACTGAAGGGCGCAATATTTTGATTGATGGCAGCCATATTTTCAGTAATTAAATGTCTTCCTACGCATACAGATTTCTACTGGATTATAACCAAGGATCAGAGTTCAGAGCAAACTTGTGGCATTGGAACAGAAGTCCAGATGGCCTTAATTTGGTTATTGCCTATCACCTTCAGTCTCAAATTATTATTACCAGTAGGCTACTCTGCTGGCTACATATATGCTAGAGAATTCGATGATATATATTTTCTGCAACTGCAAGTCTTAGGGACAGACACTCCGGCCAAATCTTGACCATTGTCACAACAAAATGAAGCTAATCCTAACTCAGAGATACAAATGGAAGCAAGCACAGTACACACTAAAAAGAAAAGAGAGCCAACAGCTACTCATCAAATCAAAGAACAATAACAGCATAGATACGCAATCAGCTGCTGTATCAACTAATCCGAACCAGACCAATGCCACATCTTCCACACGAACTCTAGATGCAACTTATCTCAGGCAACGAAATGAATGTCGGCATCCGGGGCTCAGGCCGCGGGCTGCGGCTCCACGGCCTCGCCCTCGGCCGTGGCGGGGGCTTCCTCCGACAGCGGCGCGGCCTTGGCGGCGGCGGAGCTGGACTTGACGAAGTCGAGGAGGCGGCGGCTCACCTCCTTGGAGTAGAGCTGCAGCACCTCGATGCCCTCCTCCACGGAGGAGGCCGCCGCGCCGCTGACGGCCACGGCGTCGAAGGCCTCGGCCTCGATGGCGCGCGCGGTGGGCTCGGCGTCCGCTGCCGGCACGGCGCCGTAGCGCTTGCAGAGGATGGTGTCACCAGCGAGGGTGTCCACCAGGCGCCTCACGACCGCGTCCCGCGTGCGCTGCGTCGGCGGCCAGATGCTGAACGAGAACCCAGGGGCCTCGTCGCCGGCGGCAGGGGCGGCGGCGACGGGGACCTCGTCGGTGGCCATGCGCGGAAGCTTCTAGCACCGCAAAAGTTCCAAAACCCTAGGCCGTTCGATCCGTTTGCGGTGGCGTCGGAGTGCGGTGGTGCGTCGTTGTAATTGACGATTTATATTCGTTCGGGGGTGGGGACGTGGCGACGTGGTGTTGCGGTGGCTTCAAGAAAGGGGAGCAGGCGAGCAGCGTAGTGCCCAGCAAAAGGCAACATTGCGGTGGTGGAGGCTGTGGAGCTATGCCCATGACTTATAAAACCACGAAAAACCGTTAGAAACCTACAGTTTTCGATTTTACTGTTCTGATTCAAAATCCAAAGCCACTCGATAAACCGTTCTTATTTCTAAAAAGTTTAAAATTTTTGAAAAAATTTATATCAGCGGTTTTCGTCAAAAACCGTTTTCAAAAACATTCAATTGAACGGGTTGGTTTTTCGACAAAACCAAGCGGTTTTTCGCGAAAAACCGTGGATTTCGATTTTTTTTCAAATTTTTTTAAATTTTCAACTCTTTCGGTTTTTAAGCGGTTTCTGGAATAGATCTGCCAAAACCGAACCGGTTTTCATGATGCGATTTTGTGAACCCTGGCTATGCCTATATTAAAAGTGTTTAAGCGAATTATTTTATTTATATTTTAGATTAAAAATATAAATTTAATTTAATTTATTTTAGCCTATAAATTTCAAATCGATGTGAAGTTAGAATCAAACTCTATCAAATAGAGTCAAAGAGCATCGATTGCTGGCACAAGCAAATCTTCAGCTGTCACTCGTTAAACCATACCAATAAAATCCTATATAAAAAAAGAAAGACAAAAAAAAGTACAATCTCTTATGCAACAATTTGATCACACAAACTAACATACATAATAATAAAATACAAGAGTAAAATATGATAAAAATAATATTAAATAGTTAGATAAATGATTTTAGAGTCGTACTACCGGAGTAACTATCTTTAGCTGAGTTAGAATCAAAAGAGAAAGAAAAACTATTGTATGTGTCCTAATAATGCTCATTTTGTTGGCCTATTATTGCACTTCCTCTTCGCATTCCGTGTTTGAATTCCAACGCTTGAATGTACTAGGAAATTTTTTCATGTACCGCATACAGCGTGGCGTTTTTAAGAAAAAATTTCTTTTTTTCGATGACGTTCTATTTTTTAAATCGTCAAATAATGAGCTAAACTACCGAAAGGATACAAAATTTTTCGCGTAACCACGCCGTAGGTGTCGTTTTGAAGAATTTTTTTTTGGTGGCGTTCTATTTTTAAATTGTCAAAATCTTGGAGCTAAACGAGGAAAAAATAGACAATAGAGTCAGTAGAAATATCTCATTCGATTAATTATTTGGAAAAATATTAGAGACCGAAATTTGGAAAACCGGCGGAGAAAAAAGTCTAGAGGAAAAGGGTGAAAAATTATTAGAGATGACAACCTTCTTTTCTTTGAGTCTAACACTCTACGCGTTCGTAGAGTAATAATAGATGTTCTAAAAATATCGAGATCGAGATGGGACATCGAGGTGGGAAAAAGTCTAGAGATAGAGATGCACAAATACTTCCGGTAGCGAAAACATTTTTCCAGGGAAAAACGGAGAATTTTTCGCAGCGTACACGCCTCGCATGGCGTTTTTTGTAGAAAAAAATTCTTTTTTTTTTGTGGCGTTTCATTTATTAAATCGTCGAAATAATGAGCGAAATGGCTGAAAGGATACAAAATTTTTCGCGGCGTAACACGTCGTGTGTGTCGTTTTTTTGAAGGAAAATTTTCTTTTTTTTAGCGTTTAATTTTTAAATCGTCGAGTAATGAGCGAAACAGGGAAAAAATAGAGATAGAGTTGTAGAAATATCTCATTCACTTAATTATTTGGAAAATATTGAGACCGAATCGGAAAACCACAAAGAAAAAAGTCTAGTGGGAAAAGGGTGAAAAATCATTAGAGATGACAACCTTCTTTTGTCGAGTTTAATACTCTATGCGTTCGCCGAGTAATAATACATGTTTTAAAAAATATTAGAGACTCGCGGCGTAACACGTCGCGCGTGTCGTTTTTTCGTAGGGAAAACTTCGTTTTTTTCGACGGCGGTTTATTTTTTTAAATCGTCGAATTAATGAGCGAAGCGAGGAAAAAACAGAGAAATAGAGCTGTAGAAATATCTCTTTCGACGAATTACTTGGAAAATATTGGAGACCGAGCTGGAAAACCGCGGCGAGGAAAAAGTCTAGAGGGAAAAGGGTGAAAAATTATTAGAGATGACAACCTTCTTTTGCTGAGTCTAACACTCTACGCGTTCGCCGAGTAATAATAGATGTTCTAAAAAATATCAGAGCTCGAGATGGGAAATCGAGGTGGGAAAAAGTCTAGAGATAGAGATGCACAAATATTTCCGGTGGCGAAAACATTTTTCGGGGGAAAAACGGAGAAAGGACCTAAACGTAAGAAGCAGGGACCTGAATGTTACGTTTTTGGACCTGTTCGCTATCCTAAAAAATTAGAAAAGGGCATGTTCGCGATTTGAATTTAAAGGGATTTTTTTCCGTAAAATGGCGAACGAGGGACCCGAACGCGAATTTAGCGAAAAAATCTTCCTCTCACAGAATATCGCAAAGGACCTATTCGTAATTTGTAAAAAGACTAAATCGTGAAAATCTTTTTGAGCCGAGCAACGGCCGTCGAGCCGAGATAGCTCGGCTCAAAACGACGTGGAGGCCGGAGCTCTTCAATCTATAATAAAGGTAGTATACTATACTTTAAAAACGCTGTGGCCAAAGGAATGTGCCACGCTGCTTTCCTCGCGAAGGGGTCCTTCGAAAAATTAGAAATCACGTTTAGGTCCTGTGGGGGATATATACCCCGGGGGCCCACAAGGCAGACCTGCGAGGCCCAATTAGGCGGAACTAGACCAGGCCGACTACGGAAGACTGGAGGCATCTTGAAATGAGCAAGATATGAAGAATCAGAGCAAATCCCAGCTAAGGAAACCGAGTCGTATTAGGCAAAGGATGATTGTAATCCAAACTGATATAGAGTCGGATAGATATGAGGGTGCAATTTCCATCTCGTATCCGAGTGGGATTCCCTATTGTAACCGCCCTTCTCTACTATATAAAGGGAGGGGCGGGGAGCCATCAACACACAACATCATCAGCAAATAAGTTAGCTACTCATAATTCCAGAGCACAGGACTAGGGTATTATCTCCACCGCGAGAGCCCGAACCTGTATAATTTCCCGTGTCTTGTGCTACCATCGAGTTTTCGATCCAACGCTTAGCCCCCTTTTAATTATTGTCGGTAACAAACCTCGACAGTTGGCGCGCCAGGTAGGGGCTACGTTAGGATCAATCCGGGCAAGCTCGATGGCGATCTTCACCAAAAGCATGGCCGCCTTCGCGCCGGCCCAGGCGTTCCGCTTTAGAAGTCTGGATTTCATCGCCGACGATCTTGGCTATCTTTCCCTTTCGGATTCGGATCGGATCAATCTGAAGCGATTCTGGTTCCTCACCGGACAACCACTCGGATCAGGAACGGTCACGGCCATCTGTCCCGAGACGGTAAGCCAAAGGGCCGAACCTCGTCCAGAGTTGGAACCGGCTGATGGCGGATCCCGAGTGGTCAAGCATGCTAAAAAACCACTCGGACTTAAAGATCAGTACAACTATCTTCTTGTTCCTCTGATTCAGAAGGTGGGGCGGAAGATTTCCAGAGCTTTCGCAGCATTTTCGTGATAGAAGATCTGCGAACGGAATCTCAGCAACAGAAAGATGCAGCGAACGCTGCAGAGGAACAACGTCAATGACAAGAAGGCCGTGCAAGACTCCTCCAGAATAGAAGCCGCAACGTTAATGAAGAAATCTTGCAGACAAAAGTGGAGAACCAATCGGTTTTTCATACGCCTCAGTAGAAAATTGTGGCCTCCAAAACGCTTCTTGATACTTTAGGGCCACTACTTGGTCCTGATAGCCCTGCCGCTCCGATCGTGGCCTGTGTTCGAGCTATGGTGGCGGCGATAGCGCTTCAAGAACACCGGGAGGAGCAGTCGTACAAGATCGTCAACTCGCAGTCGCTAGCGTGAATCGACTCGCGATCGTCACAAAGTAGACCGGCGGGAGAAGATGCGCGGCACAGCATTAGCCGGGACCTCCGCATGGATTTAAATGCCAGGCGGCATGATCGGGAAGATGAAGAGCGTCGTAGGCGCAGAGATAACTACGAACGTTTTGGCATTGGCCACAACGATCGGGACGATCACCGTAATAACCCCCGCTATTGTAGAGGGGAAAACAAAGACCGACGAGCTAAATCGCCCTATCGACGCTCTCCACGAAGGCGCAACGACGGCCCCATTGAAGGCATCTGGGCTTTCACCCCTCGCCTTCGCCGAGTAGTCTGGCCCGAAGGATTCAACCCAAAGAGCATCACCAAGTTTGACGGAGAAAGAGATCCTGAAGCTTGGCTCCAAGTTTATTCTCTTGCAATCATGGCTGCTGGGGGCGACCGCAATGTGATGGCCAATCACCTTCTGGTCATGCTCACCTCTTCGGCTCAAGCATGGCTTACAAGACTTCCAGCGAATTCCATAGATTCTTGGGAGGATCTTTGTGAGCAATTTATCACCAACTTCGAGGGCACTTACGAGCGGCACAACGCAATGGGACTGCATCAGCTCCGCCAGAAAGAATGAGACACTCAGGAATTCACCCTACGCTTCATGCAAAAGAAGAATACAATCGAGACATCTCGGAGGCGGCGGCCATCGCGGCATTCCGGAAGGGTGTCAACGACCCGACTTGATCAAGAAGATGTCTCAAAGCCGCCATCCACCGTAAGGGAGATGTTCGAGTGGCGGACCGTTCTGCGACGGCCTCGGATGCTCTCGCCGAAGCGGCGGGATGATCGCCCGACCAAAAGACAAAGGGATTACGCCGAGTCATCAAGACAACGCGACGAGAAACGGAAACTGAAGAAATAGTGGCGGCGAAAGAGCAAGGCCGTCATCGCGCGCCACGCACCCATTTACTACGATCTGATGATGGAGGCTATTTGTCCTTTTCATCCAAAAGGTAAACATCTTTGCAAAAAGATTGCTTCACTTTGAGGAGATTTGCCAAGGAATCCAGAAGGCAACTAGCCAGAGGCGAAGCAAAAGAAGAAGAGAAGAAAAATCAAGATTCCCCTGAAGATGATGAAGGCGAGTACCAAAAGATGGAACGGGAGCTCAATTACATCTACGGGGGCTCGATGGCTTACGAGTCAAAACGGAAGCAAAAACTCACGGCCAGGGACGTAAACGCCATCATGCCAGCGGCTCCCCAGTATCTCCGATGGTCCGAGGCTCCCATTACCTTTGACCGTTCGGATCATCCGGATCACATCCCTTATCCAGGAAGATTCCCGCTGGTGTTGGACCCGGTGGTGCGCAATGTTAAAATCAAGAGGGTGCTGGTCGACGGAGGCAGTGGGCTCAATGTTCTCTTCTCCAAAACTTTTGATGACATGAAGATTCCCCGTTCCGAGTTAAAGCGGGGCTCATCACCATTCCATGGAGTAATTCCCGGAACTTCTTCGGTACCACTCGGGCAAATCACCTTGCCAGTCACGTTTGGAACCAAGGAGAATTTTCGGACAGAGTACCTCAACTTTGAAGTAGCCGACTTTCAGACGGCATATCACGCCATCTTGGGAAGACCTGGCCTGGCCAGATTTATGGCCGTACCACATTATACTTATCTCGTCATGAAGATGCCAGGACCAAAGGGTATCATTTCAATACGTGGTGATGTCAAGCAGTCGTTCGTCTGCGACAGAGAAAGCTGCGAGATGGCCGAAGCTCAGGAGGCGGCAGAAGATAGAGAGAAGATCCAGTAGGCAGCCGCACACCATGAAGACGAAGGAGAAGTACCGGCCAAGAAGCAGTCCAGGGCAAGCCTAAAACCTGATGAGGGGGTCAAAAAGGTAATCCTCGACCCGTCCAACTCTGCCCAGACAGCTCTGATCGGAACATGCCTCGCCTCCAAATAGGAAGACGCGCTCGTCACCTTTCTTGAACCAGCAGGACATCTTCGGCGTGAAACCATCCGACATGCCCGGTGTTCCCAGAGAGGTGATCGAGCACTCTTTGAACGTTGACGAAAAGGCCAAGCCCATCAAGCAACTGCTCCGAAGATTTGCTCAAGACAGAAAAGAAGCCATTAGGGAAGAGATCCCAAAGCTTTTAGCAGCAGACTTCATAAAAGAAGTGTACCATCCCGACTGGCTGGCGAACCCAGTGCTTGTTCGCAAAAAGAATAAAAGCTGGCGCATGTGCGTTGATTATACCGATCTCAACAAAGCTTGCGAAAAGATCCTTTCGGTGCCTCGATAGATCAAGTGGTGGATTCGACGGTGTGTGAACTCTGAGTTTTCGGATGCATACCGGGATACCACGGATCGAGCTAAAGAAGAAGATTGTATCAAGACTTCGTTCATCACTCCGTTTGGTCTGCTACATCACGATGCCATTCGGTTTGAAAAACGCTGGCGCAACTTATCAACGCGCGATACAGCGATGTTTTCACTCCCAGATTGGGTGCAACGTGGAGGCATATGTCGACGACGTCGTTGTCAAGACTCGTGTGAAGGAGGATCTCATATCTGACTTGGCGGAAACCTTCGAAAGCCTAAGGGCTTACAAAATGAAGCTGAATCCAGAAAAATGCGTTTTTGGAGTCCCATCAGGAAAACTACTCGAATTTATCGTGTCACAACGTGGCATCGAGGCAAACCCAGAGAAGATCAATGCAATTCTGAAAATGAAACCTCCAACCAGTCAGAAGGATGTTCAGAAGCTCATCGGGTGCATGGTGGCACTCGACAGATTCATCTCTCGACTGGGATCGCGAAGAATGCCTTTTTTCAAACTTCTAAAGAAGCAGGGCAACTTTCAATGGACCTCTGAAGCACAACAGGCTTTCGAAGAACTGAAGACATTCTTATCATCCCCACCTGTCCTGGTCCCTCCAATGCCCGAAGAGCCCCTTTTGCTCTACATTGCCGCGACGACTCGAGTCGGTCGGTACGCAATCGTTGCTGAGCGGAAGGAAGAGGGCACCTCCGAAAATCCAATGGCGATCTATTTCATCAGCGAGGTGTTGGGAGAATCCAAGGTGCGCTACCCACAGGTACAAAAACTACTGTACGCTGTGTTGCTTGCATCACGCAAACTTAAGCATTACTTCCAAGAACATTCAATTGCGGTGGTCACCACTTTCCGCTATGACATACTCCTGTCGGGAAGCTACCTAAGGATCGCAAAATGGGCGGTCGAGCTCGGGGCCTTTGAAATTTCTTTTAGGCATGAACAGCAATAAAATCTCAAATACTTGCCGACTTCACGCGAATAGACAGAATTGCAAATTCGATGACTCTTGAAGAGCCGAGTCTTGGGCGATGTATTTGACGGCTCCCTCATGCTCAACGCGCGCAGAGCCGCGTGGTCCTCATCTCTCCAACGGTGGCGCTTGAAATCGTCCTTGAGATCCACTTCCGGCATCAAACAATGCCGCCGTCTGAGCACTTATCCACGGGCCGCATTGCGACATCCCCGGCGTTCGCGCTAACTATTCGGGCGACTCCATGCCGGTAATCAATCGGGTTCAAAAATAGTGGTCGTGGTCGAAGACAACATGGCGACCTATTGCCAAGAGGTACTGGAAGCCGAAGGCAAGTTCGACGGCCGGAGCTCATTCACGTCGTCGGCGAGGCGTGTTCGCCCTCGAGTTCCACAGGGCGTTATCGCCAAAATCTGTGAAACAGTCCTCGATCCATGGCGCGACCGGCGGACCCGGGGACTCTGGAGGAAGAGACAGAGGAGAGAGGTCCTCGGAAGAAGAGGAAGAATCCATGAAGAAGAAGAGGGCAACCTGCAAAAAAAAGGGGCGAACGATCAACCGGTGGACACAATTCCACAAACACGAAAAATGAAGAAATCAGAAAGCTAACGGGCGAGTGTTTCAAAGAAACAAGAAGAAATTCTTGAAGAGATGAAGAAGAACGAACCGACGGAGAATGGTAGTGCGCTGCAAATCGCCAAGGTCGAGGCCAAGTACACTCTTATATGGGGCAACGCCTGTCTCCGGAGAGAGACTCGCTTCAACTCTGGGCGACGCTTGGCATGGAGGCGGGAACGATTCACCTTCCGGGTGCGCCGAACGTAACGTCGCACGTTTTTCGAAGAGTGTCAGACGCCATGATGATCAAAGACTCCAGAAACGGGCCAAGACGCCAGATTTGCCCCCTAAATGGGCCGAGAATTAGCGAAGTACACTAAAACAACGGTTAAGCACCTCCGCAAAACAAAGTCAGGCCCAAGGGAAACCTTTGTCAACATTAGAGCAATCATCTCGAAGGAGCAGCAAAAAACACAAGATAAGTTCAGTACAAACAGAAGACTACACAGGACCCAGATCCAGGTTTTTAATCAAAACAGAAGCAGTATCCTTGACTTCATCCATAAGGGCGAGCGCTCGGTCGTCATCAACAGTGCGGGCAAATCCCTCCTTGACAGCCTCGAGCTCCACCCGCGGATATAAGGATTTGGTGATCGCCAACGCCTGGCAGGCGCTTGTAATTGCGATGTCCTCCAAGTGCGCAGTCAGCTTCTTTGGGGCTTCTTCCAGCTTCTGAATTGTGATATCAGCGTCATATGGGACGCCACTGGTGCCGGCTTCATCAGGACCCGTGATTCGCAAAGATCCTTTCGAGCCCGATTGAAGGCGGTCGACCCTCGCTTGATGATTTTTGATCTTATCATCAAGAGCACGGCATCGAGCTTGCGAGTTGATCCGATGCTGCTCGCGGATACCGGTCGGGTAATTCTGGCGCAAAAAGAAGGACAACAGATGTAAGACGAGACCGAGAGTGCACCTTCCAATTCTCTTGTCGACAGCTACTGTTCAAGGCGTCGCTTCGACCTTCTTCGCTTTTCATTCGGGAAAGAGAGGCTTCGAGCTTCTCCGAAATGCAAAAAAAGAAGGCCGGCATCGAAGACAAAGGATAAAGTCAGGGCCCGGGGCACTCGGGCAAAAGGATTACCGTCAGAAAGACTGGTCCGATTCAATTTCTCTGCCTCGAGGGACTGGATGCGACTTCGAAGCCCTTCCAGTTCCTCTCGATTTTCCACGTGGGTGCGTGTGAGCTCTGCCTCAAACTCAGTGCGAATCTGCTCGACCTCTTCAGCGTAATCTTTCCTCATCTTCATCCTCGAAAATAATTTTTGAAGAAGGAAGTTCCGGTCCTTGGCAAAAGATGACAGCGCTGGAGACGGTAAAGCAATATCAGGTTTCAGGAAAAAAAGAGGACTTTCAAAGAAAGCATGGTGCAGACAACTCACCTCGCCAAGGCGCCAACACTCACGAGCAGCATCAAAGAACGACTTCCAATCCTGACCCTCGATCTCGCCATCCAACAGGACTATGTCACCTTCATCATCGATGAACGCACCATACCGGAGATTTCAAGAGAAGGCGGAGGAATTTCAACACACGGTGGTGACTGGCAAGGAGAGGTGGAAGGATCTTCTGGTGGTGAAGGAGCAGCAGCATCAACAAAGGGCGCGGCGTGGGCAGTCGGCTCAAGAAGGAAAGGCGGCAAGGAATCACTCGGCTCCAGGCAGCACTCATTGCCCATGGCCTCGGGGGCTGATGGAGGCACCGTTCCGACTGGTTCCAGAGTAGCACTGGGAGCAGGAGGCACAGCATCAATCGGCGCCTCGGCCTCTGCCACATCGGCACTACCCTCGCCAACAGCCACTGGAGGCTCCAGGGGCGACATCTCATGAAGAACTTCATGAACAAGATCCCTACAAGGAGAAACGATTAGGACATGATCCGGAAGCAAAGAAAGACTAGCAAGGAAATCCAACCTGTTGGATTTTGTTATCTTGCATTTTAAACCCCTCCGAGTGGAAGGACTACGGCCAGAGTCTCATGCACACACCTGCTTGACAGCACAAGGGAGCTCGGTCGGCGCGGCAAGCGAAGGCACACTTTTTGTTGAAGGTGGGGCCGAGGGCTTAAGCATCTCGGGTTCCACTGACTGGCTGAAGAAGAAGAAGAAGAAGTCGGGGGAGGAGGTCGTACGGCCGCGGGGTCCCGAATCTTCGGACCTCCAGTCGGGGGTACACCCTTATCCGACTGCTTCCGCTTGACCTTGCGAACAACCGGAGCCTTTCCCTTCCTGGATGGATCATCACCGGGCGCGCTCGTCTTGCTTCGCTTCACGCTTGGGGCGGCAGAAGGAGCGCTGGCGGGGAAGTTTCGCTTATCACTCTTATGAACGGGAAACTCAGGTAACGGCGCATCGGAAAAGAAGGCCTCACATCCCTGCAAATATAAAAGCACATCCACATCAAGATTCAGATAAAAGTTAGCCGAATCAGTATCGGAAGGCAATGAAGATCCCTTCCTGGAGGCGCTGGGTTCAGCTTCGTGAAAGGTCTTGGGTTCATGGGAACAGAGATCTTCTCGTTTGGGGCAAAGAAGTCAGAGACACGGCATAAAAACACCGCTGAGGTAATTTCTTCAGAAACCTCCCGTGTGGGATCATCGGAGCCCTCATACTCATACCCTGGATGAACTCGGTCCTTGAGGGGCTGAATCCGGCGGATACAAAAGTTGGCAATAATGGCCATACCAGTGAGCCCATTTTCCTTCAGCTCGGCAATTAGCCCCATAAGATCAATCACTTGATCCATCCCGTCGTCATTGGGGAGCGATGTCCAGTCAGGGGAGGCTTGGGTGGCCTCCCAGAAAAAGCAGGCAATGGAGGCTCAGGATTGGCACAGTAGAACCACTCTTGGTGCCAACCTTTATTCGAGGTCCTAAAAGGAATGTTAAAGTAAGGTTTTGTCATGCCATCTCTCAGCTGAAATCCAGCACCTCCGACCACTTTGGGGGAGTTCTTATTAGGAAAAGGCTTAAGAAGGAAAAGGTGGCGAAAGAGATTGAAGTGGGGACGGATGCCAAGGAAGGATTCGCAGAGATTGACGAAGGCGGCGATTTGGAGAATGGAATTGGGGTTGAGATGAGTCAGTTCAATCCCGTAGAATTCAAGAATGCCGCGGAAAAAGGGGGATGCCGAAAGACCCAGACCACGCATAAAGAAGGATTCAAAAACAACCACCTCCTCAGCACGGGGGGTGGGGCAGAATTCACCTGCGGCGGGGCGGGCGGCGAGCATCACCAATGGCGGAAAAACACCAATGCCTACCAAGTCCTCCAA